>JBCEWB010127214.1:0-11341 GCA_039654565.1 Peronia peronii | reverse complement strand
GGGGGAGGGGGGGGGGGAGAACAGAAGAGCTGATTTCGTAAATCCAGCATTTCCTTAGCCTAATGAAATCTAAGTCTATTGTTCTCTTTCACATCACAAGCTATTGTTACGATGATGTACCAGATGACGTTCTAAACTTCTGTATAAGTCAAACAATTTGGCGGCAATTGTGACGTAGATATCTGGCGGCGATTTTCAAAACATAAATCTAAGGAAGTGGAAAAAACAAAGTAAAACGTACCGTAAATTTCATGGTGATGATGTGGCTGTATTTATTATTACTCAAAGCTGCACTTAGTATATTTCTTTTCCGGGAAATACCCAGGTTTTGTTTATGCAGTGGAATACTCATTATTTTTTTCTCGCTTTGGTGTCAATAAACAACCAAAATGGAAAGTTAACACGTCCAATAAGGGAAAGAGAAGCGCTGTAGTTTACTGTGCAATTTCAAGACGGACTACACATCAGATTGATTAGAGAGACCACAAAAGTATTGGATTCAAATACATTTCAAATCACCTTCATGGCCTTTTTGCACTCAGTTTTTGTATGCCTGTTCGTTTGTTTTTTTGTTTTTGGAAAGAAACTGAAGTCCTAAAGTACGTTATGCACGAAACAGGTACACGTATATCTGTGTTTCTAATTGGGAAGGAACAGTGAAATGCTCCTGCAATGTCAAACGTCCGAAATATTACAGAAATCCAACCGACATTTCTCTCTTGCTCTCTCTCTCTCTCTCTTTCTCTATCTCATCTTCTCTCTCTCACTCATGTACATAAATGTTACGCAAAATAAAACCCCAGGACTAATAGGGATTCACTTATTGTATGCAAACATTCCTGATAGCCGCGAGTACAGCCAATGTGGCTGTAGAATGCACTCACCAGCCGGGTAAACGGAACACTCGTCTCGATTCCGCTGTCTGATCTGTTTATCTGATGGCCTGCTCTGCTCACGTAACAATGCACGGAATAGATTAGAACAGATTTCCGCCTGCATCCCGTAGATATCATCTTTATTACATTCCGCTTTTCACGAGAGCATAAACTGTAAATGTTGTGTATAAATTGTTCTGGGGCCTGGTTGCGATGATCTGCAAAAGACAGCATGTTCTTCTGCACCGTCTGAACTACTTCTTGCACTGATACAAAGGGCGAAATCAGCCTTCAAATGGCCTGGAGTTATACAGTTTCTATTGCTAGTCTTCTTAAAATTAATGCCTAGGTTTGAAAAAAAAAATGAGATTGTTTTAAAACATGTCCGACGTCACCATTCCTCAGTCACACATGGTTTGTTATTTATTGTTAATTCTCTACAAACTTCCTTTTCAGCAAGGAGGAGGGGGCAGGGGAGGAGGAAAGGCAAGGTGTGTGGAAAATCTGTTGATATGTTGTCTACGCGGACCCAATGGAAACCGGAAAAGTCTCCACATTTTTTTCATGATAACATATTACAAACCAGGGGTGGTAAAGAGACACGCGAATTCCTGTAATGCACTGTTACTAATTGATGGGCAATGATATCAACTTAAGGCATTGCTCTGATCAGCCTCCAGCAATTTTGCAATCTCTCAAGTCTCTTCGACGTGGAGAAAAATAAACACACAAACAGACATAGATTTAAAAAAAAAAAAAAAAAGATGTCCTCCACCCACATCTACTATGAATCTTCCATAAAAAATGGCAACTACGATTACTAAATTATGATGGTGATAATAATAGTAATAAAAGATTTATAAAACAGATAATAGTCAGACATGTTGGGACAATCAGCGCCTTCTCACATTTGGAGACGGCCTCACAAACAATGGCAGCTTTAGGGTACAATTATTTCTCCCTTCTGAAAACCGCCGACTTTGCAGACTTATGGCTCGGCGTGTCAAACACAAGTAATGAGTTTTCCCTTGTGCCGCAGTCAGAGTAAATTCTTCAGGGATTTGAGGAATCAAATTAGAAAGGCAGCGGTGGCCCCCTGATCTCCGCCTGTGGATTAGACCTGGTCGTTAGTATAATGATTAGATTTAAGCCCCTCCGATTTCCTCTGTCCCGGGTAGAACTGTCACTCTGCACGCGACGTACCTGGTTGGCTGGACACAAAGACAGCGGTTACTGGAGTCCATGTAGGTCACACCAAACAAAAGTCACTTTTCCACCTTGGCTACTTCAACAATATGACCACTAGTAATGATTATACATTACGCATGCTGTTACCACTGCTCCTACCACCATTGTCACTTTTACTTTCACTAATAATTAACACAGCTCTCGCTAATACCGCTCATGCTTTTATTTCTGCCACGCCCTGCAATACATTTCTTTAAAGTGATCAAATGAGTAACAAAGCTTTTAGTACAAGCAGCTCATTTTATATCTAATGTCGCCTCCACAGGATACTTTTCAGAATACTTGAGGCACGATGTTCTCACAGAGATTTCTGCACCTGAGTGGAGGTGATGCTGTCTCTGCTACTAGACTTTGTTGTTCTGGTTGTTTTTCGGGCAAGCGCTCTGACCAGCATGCTATATGACATTTGCAAACACTTCTGTGCCACCGCAAGCCCTTCAAATTACAGAGTCTGAGGCCATGACGGCGAGGTGTAAAAAATAAACACAAAGCAAAACAACATCTAGGGATGCTGTGTATCATAAGTAAAGCACATGTAGACTATGAGGCAACACGGGGTTGAGAAACTTATCCGAGCCCATTTGACGCTCTTCATGAGTTGAAATTCCTGACAACTGATGAAGCCGCTTAAAAAAGAAAGAAAGAAAGAAATTATTCAATGGCATTACCATTAAAAACAATAACATTTGACATGCTCAAGATGTAGTGAGTTTGTTGTATTTTGCACTGTAAAAATGCGAGTGAAATGGGCAGATTCAACCGACATGGCTTCAAGACGCTACTGGACTTCAAACAATGCCAAGGATCATTATAAATCATTATGTCGATCATACTGTGTGGAGAGGAGAAAAAAAAAGGGATAGGGCGAAAGTGGCAGAGGAAAAACTGAGAGCCTACTTATACTACTAGTTATACTAAGGATGTGACTCAAGATTTTGGTATGAAACACAGCCCAACTTTTATGATCCTTCAGTGTGTGCCTTTATAATATGACAGGTGGCAAAAATATAGAAATATTCTACTTTATTTGTTGTCGTTGTTTTTCGGTCTTCGTGAATTAGGTTTGATTTAAAAAATAATAATAAATCGCATAACAACGTATACTGTCGTTAAGCGTCTTTCTTGTCAAACTTCATTTAACTGTAGCATGCTAAACACCAAACATTACATAATTCATAATATCCAGGAAAGTGCTATTGTTTGCTCTTATAGATTCATTAATATTTCTTTCAATTGTTTTAAAATTCAGCATAGCCACATTCTTTTATTTTAGGTTATAAGAGATCCATAGAGAACACTTTAAGCCTGTCAAACCATTTGTTAAGGTCCGTACTTTGAGCAATGAGAAAACAACACAGTCATAGCCAGTGTCCTTCACTATGAATCAATATTTCTCTCCCCAAGTGCATCACACCAACACCAACACTAAACAACACAACAACAACAACGATAACGATAACAAAAGTACCAGCGCAGCGTGAGACTCACAAAACAGAAGGAACGTCAATTCACAGATTGGACAAATAGCCAGGTTGCCAGCAGACATATCCATACTGCTGCAGACCTCTGTCTCTTTCTCACTCCACCAGCCTTTTTTGTATTGTTTTCCTTGGGTTGATCTCTGAGCTGCAATGGAACCTCTTTGATGTCTGAGCAAATGTTATCTTAACATTCTGACTCGTTTCCCCACGTTCTGTAAGAACAGAAGCACGGACAGATATTGGTCTCGAGTGCCTGTTCCACGCTCCACTGCCCGGCCGGTATAGGTAGCCAAACTGTGTGGTGTGGCAAAGATTTGTGGATTCTGTCTGTTTCAATCTATCTCCATAGGAATCCTTCGTAGGCGACTTTTTAATGATGGGTCTTGATAAGAATTCCAGGCTCACCGCAGTGCTCAGACTGTTGTAAATTTTCTTTCACGTTATGTTTTTGTTTTGATTTGTAAAAGTCAAATGAATAGATAAACTAAACAGATTTATAGTATTGCTGTGAGAAATGAAAGAGAAATCCATCTATCTTGAGGATTAAGTTATTAATTTAGAGATTTTACAATATTCCTTACAAGAGAAAAAAAATTAAGGACAGATAGTTTTTAAAATCAAAATACGTATCTTCGATCTGCCACACTGGAATTGAAATTTTTCTCGTCCCGTGAAAGAACTAATGAATACTCACTCACTCACTCACTCACTCACTCACAAACTCACTCACTCACTCACTCACTCACTCACTCACTCACTCACTCACTCATTAACTCATCCCCCATTCTCACACACTCATGCACGCACTCATCCAGTCACTCACTCAATAAATCAATCAATCATCTATCGATAAACCACTCAGTTATCTTTCTGTCCGTCTACATATACTTATCTATCTACCGACCGATCAACCACCCGCCTAGCAGCCTGCTTACCTACATAACAAACTACCAATCTATCTACATATCTACCTACGTGCCTACCTACCTTCTCACCCACCACCCACCTACCTACCTACCCACATAATTACTATCTACCTACCTACCAACCTTCGTACCTACCTACCTATCTACCTACCTACCTACCTACCTATATATCTACCTACCTACCTATCTACCTATCTACCTATCTACCTACCTACCTATCTACCTACCTACATGTCTTTCCTCTTATCTACCTATGTTACTGGTATGCCTACTGATTAGCAGAGAGTAGAAAAATGCACAGCTTGATCGCCAGAAAAAATATTTTTCCTGATAACGAGATCAAGCTTTCACAGCCGCTACTTTGCTTTGTTAGTCTATGACTTGTATGTATGGCGATAGGATCTATCTGGGGCCGTATTTCTCTCTCTTCTCCAAGTCTCTCTTTAATCTCTCTCTCTCTAATTCTCTAGTCTTCTTTTTCTTCTTCTTTCTTTTATACTCTTTTGCTCTCCCCTCTTTTCCTCTTTTTCTCCTTCTTCCCCGTAAACACCTACAACTATTCTGAGTCAAGGTGTATTTCGGCACGGGCAAACATACTTCATCATGACTGATCATCTCTTTCTATTCTCTCTCTCTCTCTCTCTCTGAATGTGTGTATGTGTATGTCATATGGACAGAAAACACTCCAGCAATCCACAAATAGATCTATATCACATACACTATATATATGACACGCGCGCGCGCACATACACACACACACACATAAACACACTATCTCGACAGTCCCTCAGCCAGCTGACAGGTGCTGAGTGTCCCAGTTGTCGGTCAGACAAGACAGGCAGAGAGAGATAGAGAGAGAGAGAGAGAAAGTAAGAGAGAAGGAGAGAAAGAGGGAAAGAGACGGTAGAACAAACTGGATATGTCTCTCTCCGCCCACATACACACCTGTTCCTCCTCTTTAGACAGGTGAGTAGGCTGAACTGGGCGTCAACCGTCCTCGACATTTTAGTCTGACCCGGGGGACGGATGTGGACCTGGGAATTGGGACGATATATAGACAATCCCTATAAAAGGGACGAAGGAACAGAAAACTTGAATACACGAGTCCTTTAAAACCAAGTGGACACGATGCCGACTGTTCTGTTTACCAGTTGCATATCAATTATTATTATATTATCGATATCATGAGATGCATGTATTTGCTGACATTTATTAATTATACAAGATTTAAGACAATAATTTTATGAAGATATTCATTTTGAATCGAAATCACTCGAACAACTGAGACTTTTGGCTATCTTACTGTTTGTTTAGTTTTTCCATTCGCACTCTATGCATTTGTTTCAAGCAGTACTGTGGCCGTCGAATATTCGACTTCCTGAAAAACTGTGACATAACTAAGCCGAACTTTTAAAGAAACTAAACATCAGATTTTGAAAAGGAATTCGTCACAACTGTAAGAATGACCCGTGAACCTTACATTCTCAGTGTGAAAATATGATTTTAAAGCAAGGACGATTGGAAGCAAAGAATTCGCGATCTTAGTAGATAATAAACGTTGTTCCTTCAGAGTTGTTGTCAGTAAAAAAACAGAGGGGCAATTCGATATATCTATATTGTCATTTTGAGGGAATACTTCATTTCACTGAACGGACATTTTTAAGCCAAATCGTCGCCAAAGTTTGCAGAATCATTGGCTGTGGCTCTTTTAGAATAAAACGAGAACCACGTGCGTTTCTGTATCTTAATATTTGTAGGGAAGAATGACGCCTATCCCACATTTTTTTCTCTCTTTCTCTTTTGTGCTAAAATTTAAGACAATGCGTTCGGTAGTTTCCCAGTCTCTAAGACCATTGAATCATTGGCACCAGATTTAAACTACAAATGCATAGCCCTACGTAGCAAACATAGCACGACAAAACCGTATATTCCATTATCTAAGTTTCAAATGATTTGGCAGTGTAACTCAGGACCACTCTGACTCAAGGTTCATTGTTATACAAAACAAGCTATCATTTTATGGGCACATAAGGAAATTTCTTCCTTCAAAGTGGAACTTCCAGGTGCTGCCACCGCACTTTGTAAAGACATGGCCAAGAGTCCATTATTGTGTGGGAACGTTAGCGTCCACCACAGACTGACTGTGGCGTCCATCCCCCCCCCTCTCCCCCGTCACTTTCTCATATCGACCCCCCACAGGCTGACAACTTATGATAAAGTACATGGGCTGATGGAAAAACCTGTGACAATCAAAACGATAATAACTTCATTCTGTGGTATATTAACCTTCATTCAATAAAGATCTCTCCCGCCCTTGTGACAGACGAGAGATACATTACCTTTTAGCCAGTCAAAATTCGTACGTGAGAGATGCATTCATCGTCATTTCATAAAAAAATTTTCCTGTCAGTGAGAGGGGCAATAACTTTCACACTAAGAATGTTTCTTCTCTCAGTGAGCCTCTCACAAACTAGCAAGTAACATGACTGGTGTGAAATTTGGGAAGAAATACTGTGTTTGTAATCTTACGAGTAATATTAGACAGTAGAACGATACTATTTCAATGATAATTGCGTGGAGCATCTGCACCATTAAATGAGCATTAAACACACTCTATCAAGGTTTATTTAATAACACTATTTTAAGCAATTCAAGTAAGAGTCTAAGAGCCAAAAAAGACACAAAAATAAATATCAAGCAAAGAAAGTGAGTCAAACTAACAACGTCAAAATCTCAATTAATGTTCTTGACATTGTCCAAAGCTGATCACATGAAGCACCGTGACAGAAGTAATTCAATTAAATTTGGCTAAAGACAAACAAACAAGGTCATATAAATAACAGATTCGAATCATAACATGCTTCATCATTGCGTCGGTGCTTTGCAGACATATTAAACTAAGAAAACAAATAAATGCCAGTCTCTGTATTTCTTAAATGTGTAAAACTGGAGACAAAGGGAAAAGCGTACGCAGACAGACAGACAGACAGAAACTCACACGCATACAGACAGATTAATGGACAAATATACAGATAGGCAGACAGACAGATAGATGGACAGAACTGAATAAAAGATTAGGGAAATTTAGAAATTGTGCTTCAATAGACGCGTCTCCATAAGCCAGTCTTGAAACATTGTCAGACTGTGTAATACAGTATAGAAAGTCCTGTCAGATAACAGGACAATTACAGCACAAAAATAATTTCCATCACTGTGAGATTCAAATCCACAACATTATAGCGAGAGGAATAGACCAAAAGAAGATCGCCGGCTCCTAAACATAACACCAAGTAAAAATCAGAGGCCATCCACTATTTCTTCCACTGACGCGTAGAGACCTCCAAACTTCTGGTGTTCATCAGGAAATCTCAGCGATGATAGGCCTAGCAGGCCTTGGGCTTAATAAGGGGAGAGCGGGCCAGCTAAAGTAGAAAAAGGTGATCATACTGACCACGCCCTCAGAGATCATTACTGAGGGTCGGGTATCCCCGGGTGTCTGCTACAGATTTTGATAACGGTGCGGCTGGGGAAAGTGAAGACCTCAGTCTGTCGGGAAGACCATGTTACTGATAACAGGAGAGGGCCACATGATAGGGCTTGGATAGTTCTGAGTGATTGGCAGCTGAAATAGGCCGAAAATTATCGGTAAATACAGCAGTCACAGCGGCTGATCATGTACCTAGCAAGGGCAGCTAATTTGGCAAAATTACAGGTTAGTAGGCCGAAGTGAGGACTGGACTGTATGAAGTATTTGGACAAAACGCCTTTTCTCAGAAACTCAAGTTTCGATTTAGTTTTGACGATTCTCTTTCAACACATAGTGAATAAAATGCAGTTGTAAAGATCAGAGAACGCATCGACACAATAAATGGTCTTCTCATGTTGTGGAAGTTATAATACTTGAATAGATATGTAGGGAAATTGCTGAATTGAGACTTAAAAAAACACACACACACACACAACAAACCCCAGTGTTTTGTCAAAGTGCATTAGTGAAAGGTGTTCATGTTGAGATGATGTGATGGTCAGTCCTGACCCAGACAGGATCGTCGAAAAAGTCAGCGTTGTTTTCTTTGCCGAATGAGCGAGAAGCAGAAAAGAAGAGAGGGAAGGAAAGAGAGAGAGAGAGAGATGTGACGCCAGCATTCTTGGTTGACAGTGTACATCATCTCAAACAAGAGAACATTCGTGCATCACTGTGCAGCAATAAACATCTCAATAAATTACTAAGAGTAGAAGTTGTAAAATCTGTTTCTGTGGCATTTTAACTGGAATTATTGACAATGATCAATTTCTTTCTGCATTCTTATCGTGTCTGCGCATCAGATTTGCAACGCTGAGCTAGAAAAGCTAATAAAAATGAAGAGGCTGAAAATGGGATCGACGTAGGACAATTGTTACCGGCTATTCTCTTCTTAATTGTGCATGCAGTGTGGGTTCAACGGCAGCTGACTACTTTAAGTCATATATTAACAACATTCATTGTCTTCTCAATCACTGTTTCTCACTTTCTCTCCCTCCTCCTCCATCTCTTCCCCCCACACCCCCCTCCCTCCCCGCCAGCCTTTCCATGGTGATTAACACTTTACAAGCTGACAATCAATGTTCCTGTTAGCCAGCATTAATTTCTCCCTTCTCTTATTCATCCCTTCGCTGCCCCGTCCCCTTCCCCCTAGCCCCTTCTCCCCCACTATCAACCCCACTGAACCGCTAACAACCCCTCCCCTAATTTCTCTTTCCTTTCTCCCCCCTCCGCCTCCCCAACCTCCTCCCCCCCCCCCCCCTCATCCTTTCCAATCCCCGAACATACATGTGTGATCAACATTCCCCCAGTCTGACCACAAGCTGCCCCGGCTAGAGTCCCACCTGGATCTGAGCATGTGAGTAAATAACTTGCAGGATTTACACGATCCAGAGGTCGACGTCCTGGACTAGACCATACACTGCTCACCCCGACAGTGGTGATCATATTCTGTGGCGACGGAGAACTCAAGAATTCAGGGACACAGTATATTATTATACTGATAACAATGTGATTGATTTATTGATATAATTTATGATAGATCTCTAAACCAGCGACTTTTCCTGCCATTACTGGCGCTTGCTGCTAAAAGGTGTAATTCTCATAATGTAGTAGTCATCGGCGGTCCCGCGAACTGTGATACTGGAGAGAGAATAAGTACATACCACTAAATCACTGACGCGGTATAAAAGTTGCAGATGTACTGGCGGTTGCGGACAAATGATAGTTACAATAATAACGGAGCAAAAACGCTATTGTGGTCAACGGTGTGGCATCAGGGTTTCTCTTCTACCTGACCGAAAACCACTGAGCGTAAATACTCGAGAGAGAGAAGACGGGACAGGGAAGATATATCACTGTTAGGCTGGTGTTTTGCACATCTTTCGCGTTCCCCTCATGCTTACTAGTCGTCCTAGCGGAATGCCGACAATCAGGGGCGTGTTCACGCTGGACAGAAAGTATTGCTATGAAATGATGCCATTGGTCTTTGCAACAACATATTATAGAGTTAGATGTATGAAATAGTGAAAGAGAGAGAAAAAGGAAACGCAGGAAGGGAGGACATATAAGAGATTGAACGATAGAGAAAGTGACAGACAATGTGACAGAGAAAGGGAGAGAGAGAAAGAAGAGAGATAGACAGACAGACAGACAGACAGAAAAGAAATAAAAGGCAGCCGGTTGAATCATAAATTTGCAGTAAAAATACAAATCAGTATAATGATAAAATCTATGTCCTCTTGACTTAAGCATCAACAGAAAACTACAACTATAATGGTAAGTGAAATAATTACATACCTGAACGTTGTCACCTGGTTAGCTGAATAAAGAAAATAATTCTTGTGGCATAACCGGGGAATAAGAAGTTGATGTCGTACGTCAAAAGTTTTGGGGGTCAATAATATTATTGTTTTATCACGCGTACTCTATGCAGAGAATATTCGTGCATCAAATCACCTTTATGAACTTGTCCTTTTGATCGATCATCGCTGCTAGCTGCTCGTTATCATTGACCTAGACTAGCCAACAGGGGACTAAATATCTATTTCATGTTGAAAGGATGGCATCAGTGCCGGGTGGATCTTTACACTGAAGGCTGGGTAGTTGATACCTGACAATGCACCAAGAAAGCCTGAAACTCGCAGAGAACGCCTGATCTACAGAGGTCTACTTGATAACACTCAGCATCAGTTTACAGCTACAAAGGCTGCTGGTGGAAGATCCAGGTAATTTAGTCATTCAGTGACCCAGCTGACATATGAGCCCACTCAAAATACCTCACTTTGCAGCAATTCATTTCTGTATTTTGCAAGGACACCTCGAGAGGACCTGACCTAGCCATCCGCCTAACTGCCGAGCTACGGGGATGCTGTGAATCGATAGACATAAGCATAGAGACAAACGAAAATAAACCTAGAGAGAATCAGACATTCAGAAGACAAACAGATAAAGAGATAGACCAGACAGACAAAAATAAGCGTTCCACAAAAGGAATTCAAAAAGGTAGATACATGGGCAAACAAATGGACAGACAGAGCAAATGGAGGGATGCACAGACAGGTAGATGGACAAAGCGATAGACAGACAGAAGAAGACGAACAGACATGCTGACAGACAAACAGAAGGACCGAGGGATAGATAGACAGATAGACAGGTAGACAGACAGACAGACAGACAGACAGATAGATAGACAGACAGACAGACAGATAGAAAGATAGATAGACAGACAGACAGACAGACAGACAGACAGACAGACAGACAGACAGACAGACAGACAGACAGACAGAC
>JBCEWB010127192.1:0-11341 GCA_039654565.1 Peronia peronii | reverse complement strand
CCCGGTCCAGTGCACTGAGCGGTCACCTCTGGGGTCAAACTAAGTGATCCGCCTTGAAGAGAAACTGGGCAGCCGTGAGAGAAGATATATAAGTGCACAACTCATCAGAAGGTACCCCGATGATTCCAGACAGAGTTCAGTAAAGGGCTAAGAAGTCCAAAGTGTCAATAACTTTAGGTGTGGTCAGTCTATAAAAACACATTTCACCTGGAAAACAAAGAAAGCCCCAAGATCTTCTTGGATGGCTCTTAAAGAGATATCTCCACTCATTGATACAAATTTAATGGTCTGATTACATTTATCATACATCACGTTTTTTTTGCGTAGCTTATAATATCCCATGCCTTTGGTCCTATTTTGGTTCCATCAAAGCTTATGAGAAAATGTTCATTATGCTTCAGCAATTCAAAATTCCTATTGCATTTTAATGACATAAGATTTTGAAAAAACTGACATGGGTAGTAAGACAAGATGAAGTATTTTTTCTGAAAAAAAGACCAGCAATGCACATCAGATATCACGCATTATTGTGAAAATGACTAACTTTCTGGGAACCATTTTTGCGCATTTTTTCATTCAGCTTATCAATGGTCTTGGGCACAAACCATCTAAGTCCAAAAATACAAATTGTGGGGTTAGACGGTTTGTGCCTGAGACCATCGTTATGCTTTATCAAATATATCAGGGTCAATTAAGGCATCAAAAGTGAATCACGCTTTCTCCACAATCACTTACTTGCCAACAGTTTTGTTGAAAGCAAAGGCCACAGACCAGATTGCATCATAGGCCAGAGGAGCTTCAGGATAACCAGTGATCAGACTGGTGTCTGTGGTATTCAATCTCTTGTTCAAACGTTCTGTGAACTCCTGGGCAGTCTAGAAGATTACAGGCATAATGGAGGTATGTTAGTACAGCCAGAATGTACGAATTACACATGATTACTCCACAGTTTTCTTATCCTGCACTAAACTAATTGAAATTTAATGTTATTTTCTTCAAATCTAAGACAAGCATTTGTTGTGTGACTGGGTGAAATGAATGGAAGGTCAAAAACAGCTTCACTAACAAATTAGGATTTTACTTACCATGAAGATGAAGTTGGAGGGGTTAACTTTGAATGTGAATAACAGTGTGAACAGACTTACCATGCCCACATCAGTCATTGTTGGTTCCTGATGCAAAATAACTGCTTCAGTAGTGAAGTGACCTTCCAAGGCTTCCTCTAGCTGTTCCACAGTGCAGTTGTGGCGATCATCCTTGACTTTGTACCAGTTATCGGGGTACCACCCAATAATGAACCACACATACTTCTTTCCAAAGAGTTTCTCTTTGTAAGCCTTGGTAAGAAAACAACCACTTCTTATCAACTAATGCTGTGTAACATGAAAGATTAGTTCCATGTAAACTAAATTGCCTCTTGTTACATCTGAGCAGTTAAAATTAAATGCATTTATTTGGAATCATCAATGATTAACAGCACTAGATGAATTCAAAAATACTGATGGAGGTACAATGATAAAGACATAGATAATATGGATACATTTTTACAGCTAGTAATCCCAAATGAACATAGCTTTGTTCTTACTGTATTAGAATAATTATATGACAGTTCAGATTTTAAAAAACAGGAAACTTTATTACGTTGACTTTGGCTCTGATCTTGTTATGACGTATGCTGCTTATTTATAAAGACAAAGGAGGAATGAAAATTCATTCCATAATCCAATGATTCATAGTTTGGACATTCTGGTGAAGATCTGTACATGCAAATATCACATATATAGTGTGATTTTGTGCTATCAAATTCAGAAAGGATTGAAAACAATGCACAGTCTCTATAAAGAATATGTAAAACTAACTTTTCTCTTTAAAAAAATGCAAGCACTGTTACCTGGCAAAAAACTCTTCTTGCCATGTCTTCATAAAACACACCAACAATGATCCGAGCATCTTGACGCTGTAACAGTTTGAAAGAAAACAATGATATATGACAGAAACTGTAACAAAAAATATTCTTATACTATGGAAAATACACGGCAAGGCAACAACTGAAGAACATCAGGATCTTGCAACCAAAATTTGACTAATCTTACTTTGGCTTTTTACTTAGAAATTTACATGCTATCAAAATAAAAGATAACATACTATAGATGATGTCGTATATCACCATTTAAACAAACAAAAAATAATACAATAGCAACGAGTAAAATACAAATGGGTGTATATTATTTTTATTATTATTATTGTTATTAATAACTGCACAAATTTGGTGACCCATTCAGTCATGATGACAGTGCCGGTGCAAGTCATTGTATGTGTGTGTGTGTGTGTGTGTGCATGTGTGTGTGTGTGTGTGTGTGGGTGGGGAGGGGGGAGGATGGGGAGGGTGGGAGGTAAAAGATGAATGTGACAGACTGTTGAGTTATCTGTTTGTTATGCTGCAACATAAGTTCTTTGATATTTTCACATCTAATCGGAAATCGATATATTATTGTTTTTGTTTACCTTTGAACGAGATATTGTAAAAATCTAATGGCATCATTTAGACAAAGCCTTACTTTCAGATTCCTCACTGCGTTAGTTGGATCAGTCAGGAAACTCTGACGCACAGCTATATCAATACCATCCTCTTTCACCCTTTTTTCCAGGTCTTCAATGGTCTGCAAAGTAGTCACATGACATGATGTATTAACACATGGGAGTCCTCTATTAAATCAGTTACCTAATCCATCTAGTTATGGCTTTACAACGATTGATGAAAACACTGTGTTTATAGGAAAACAACTGAAAGAAAAATTGTCACTGTCACAGTTTCATTATTATGACAATTTATGATTTTTTTTTCAGGGAAAGCCACAGAAATAATGTTTCTCCACTACAACAAAAATATTAACTTACTTATGAATTTTGAATTTCAATAGACCTTCATGTGGACATACCACCATCAAGTAAGAAACCAGTTTAATCTCAGAAAAGCAAAGAGCACCCCAAATTTGGGCATTCCTTTACTCTTCATCAATGGCTATATATTTCAGTCTGTAACAAACTAAAACTTCACTTTCTTTTGATTAAAATTTTAGTACATACTGAAGTGAAGAGTTCCTGAGTTTCCTGAATGGTAGAGATTCTTCTCCACTTGAATTTCTGGAAAACTTTGACACGAATAGGGTTATGCAGTGTCGCTGAAGGATGTGTACGGAAAAACGTGGGAAACCGTTCTCTGTTGGATAAGGCAGGCGAACTGCCACCATATGACAGCTGAAAAAAAAAAGAACGCTCAAAAGAATAGAATTTTGAACCCAGATGGGATTAATCCTGCACCCCAGGTGAAAATGAATCAAACATCACCAGGGACTTAATGGAGAAAACCTTGAGATCACAGGATTAGCTTTGAATGTGAATATAGAATTATAGGCAAATAATTCTTTCCATAAAGTTCAAAACAGACCCATTTCCCACTACAGTGACACCCAATAACTAAAGTCAGGAAAAATTTGACATCTGAAGTGGTCTCATTTCATTCTACCTGGTCGGCACTATATCATACACAAATACGATGACAGAATACAATCATTAATTTGAAAGATGAAAGCATTTCTATGTCAAAAGTATGTACACAACATAGGACAGCTGACATTAAATATTTATCTCCATAAAGCTCCACTGTGTGTCAACTTCATAACAGTTTTGTGGAAAATTGCTTTTCTCTTGAATCTGCTGAGCGGCACACTTAGTTAATTGCCTCTTGACTGTGTGCTGATCTGGATCAGCAATTGCTCATGCTATCTGCGCATCCATCCGGAAATCTCACCCACCTCAAATAATGTGACATGACATTCCATTACTGCTATATTTCCCATATGTTTATGTAATAAAAAATGTCAAAAACAATTTCAGTTTAAAAAAATGTGGCAAATAATTTCAGTTTACAAATATTTTCTATGCATATAATTTTTATTATATTTAAGACAAAATTAGGACTTCTCATTTGAGGTAAAAGAGATGGAAATTTTTACAGAATGTCAATTACAACAACAACATTTTTAAAAAAAATTAATAAAATAAAACCACGGGATGAATCCCTTTCACTTTTCTCATGAGCATAGTACACACATAATAGCCTACATCACTTTTGTTTGGTTCTATTAGGCCGATTAGATGCTTTTGAGTTTACATTTTGACATCTCTCTCTGCAGGCATTCCTGAGTATTCATCAACAGTATTCCATTCGTTTTGAAATCAAATAAATTCTCCTTTACTTCATTTACATAACAACTTGTTTCCATCAGTGGTACATTTGGATAAATGACAGAACACTGTTATTTGAATTTTTTATGCATGGATTGATTATGAAAATCCAAATTATTGCAAATTAGAGAATGCAATAGTAATATAATGGTAATATGCCTACTTAATACATTTCTACAGATAGATATAAGGACTGTCAAAAATATTTAAGTGGTCAGTTTCCATACTGTCATAATATCTTATCTGCAGTTTTCATTCATTTGTAATTCTGTGATCTTTCAAGATTTTCAATGCGTTTGTAACATTTTGAGTGCATGCGTTGAAAATGTATATCCTCTACATCTTTGTGAATGATAATACCAAGGTAGAGGCTGATGTCAGTTTTAGAAGCATTGTTTGCAAATATTTTGTCCTTCTTTTAAATACTCTGAGATCTGTCACCACAAATGTGGCACAGTTCTTCCTCACATTCACATTGTCTTTCATGCGTGTGATCCATCGTTATGTAAGTCTTGGAGGGAATAAATCTATATTAGTGTGGATTATCTATTAGTACCAATATAAAACAATACTGCTTACTTGTTTGCATGTTTTCATTTTTATTCTGTATGTTTTATGAAACAGACATACTCATCACCTAAAATCATGTAACTGAATCACTTTATATGTATAGTAAAAGATTGTAAAGAAGTCAAATGACAGGGTCTGTCATAGAAAAATTGTAATATCTTTCGCCAAACTTCGTAGAGCCACTTCAAACTTTCACGATGCAGCTATCAGCTATTTGATTAAAGAATGCAAGAAAATCTACTCATGTTTACTGCTTTGTTTTGTTTTAATAATTTTTTTATGTATTGCACATTAATTGTCTTAAGTTTAAAATAATACGCTGACTTTAAGCTCTTCCAGTGAAGTAAAAAATGCTACTATTGGAAATGAAATAGCTAATGAATAGACTAAAGCTGTGGTAGAGTTTCACTGTCTGTACACAAACACAAAGACTGGGAGTGAACTATAAAGTTATGCAATTCTGCTCATCACACAGATGGTAATGCCAGGTAGGGAAATCCCCTGAGAGGTACATGCTGATCCTGCTGACCCCATGATTTATTACCTGCGGATGGTCGGCGCTGGCAATAAACTAAGTGCTATGCTCTCACATGGCACTGAATACACTGTTCTAGAATTACAAACCTAAGATAATGAACTACAGCATTTTTGACTGAGAATCTACAAATGGTGCTAAATCTTACTGTAGGGCTAAAAACATCGAAATTGTGGGAGGAAAAAAAAATCCACTAAAATAATGCAAAAACAAACAAAAACCACAAAGTACATAACTTCACTGATATCACCATCGAACGCTATTTACTAAGGAAATATGTCTTTTTTTTTTTTAGTTCTTCTGATACGTTTTCCTCATTATTTACATTGTTTAATTAGCACAAAATATGGTTTAATATACTTCATGAACTTGAGGATGTTGCTCATTGTGTCTGAGTGGCCACATTTGTGCTATTGTAATGTTAAACTTAAACCTGAATCTAAAATATCTGTTGACAACTTCAAATATAAGGAAAAACTTTGTGAGTCAGATGTAAAATCTTTCCTAGGATATTGATAAAAACTCTTATATAAAGATGTGAATTTCTTCAATACATTTAGCAACCTACCACAACGAGTTTCCACATTTTTGCTGCCTGTGCCACAAAGGTGGAAACAATACTACAACCTGTCATCACCAAAAGTTTGGTGGGCTTATCATACAGGAGTTTGTACAAAACCTTGGTGCCCAAACCTGGCTTACACTGTAAGAGAAAGAAATTGACATTCCTGTCATTAAGCACATGAGCGTGTGAGAATGGTTATAACCCTTCACATCAGGTACTTTTTTTTTTTTTTACAAATTAAGTAGAAATCATTGTGAAAACAGAAAAAAAGAAACAGGGATTGAGAAATTATGCACTATCAGTTCTTAGATGAGTCAAATTGTCTACGTCTAATCAATTCCATACATCATTCAAAAGAAAATACTGGCTTCATGTCAGAGTTGTGAGACTTATCAACCTCTCCAAGATGGTTGAGAATGATGTATTTCCTAAAAAGGTCATTTTCAGAAGAAATATAGCAAAATTTTCAAAAACTATCCACCACAAGAAGGTAGATAATATGAACTGGTCTATTATATGTGCAGGCAGGGGCAGGCATTATTTTAGAGACAATGAGTGAAAAAAAAGTAACTGCATCAGGGTAATAAAATGCAAGTGGGACTTATCTAAAACTGAACAGTTCAGAATCTAAGAGAAAAAAAATAAAACCAGTAGTGCTGTAGGAATTGACTTTAACTGTACAATATGGTGAAAGCATAGTGTTACATTTTCTTTGCTTATTAGTCAGCCTGTGATGTTGTAAGCAACAGACATGAACATTCACATCAAAAGTTTTCAATGTCCTTAAAACATGCATTTAAACTGAATAATGATACATAAAATAATAACTGGCTTTGTGTTCCCAATGTTTATGACAATGTTTTACACAGGATTTTAATTCTTGTTCATTCATTGCTGAAAATGGTGTATTTTCTCATGAGCTGCAAGATCTCGATACATTAATATTTGAGATCTGTTGAAAGCCAGGCAATTATACTGTTATTGAAATTTTCTGTTGGTGTCACAAAAAATTTACAGGAGTCAGTATTAAGAATTTGAAAAGATGTCTAATAATCTAGCGATGTTTAACCATGGTTGTCAGAATACTCAAAGGTTGCACTGAATTTTCTGAATACCTATAACACAGTGCAGCAGTGTTTGTGATGTTAACTGCCACCATATCAAAGGATTGATGGGCTTCCCACATTTTTTTCATATTTCCAATTTTGTCCATATTTTCACTAGTAAACAGTGTTTAATACATCCAGGAAGTTTTGTTTAAGTCGCCTCTTTCAATCTTAGTAATATCCATATGAAAAGCATCAATACACATGTAAATTTCAAAGGGAAAAATTTTAATCCTTGTTTTCTCAAACCTTACTCCATATGGGATAGCCCATCTGGCCTTGCCAGTGACAAATTAGTACCTGACTGTCATCTGATTGCATCTCGAGGCGATAATCTGGCAAAATGTCACTGCGATTGTTGACGTCCTCCAGGGCCATCTGCACTGCTGGCAAACATCCCACACCTCCAGCCCAGCTTCCTGACATTGGGAATATTCCTCCAATTGTCAGGGTCTTCCTCTTATATACTTCTTCTCCACCTAACTGTGATGGCATCAGCAAGCCGATCAGGAGCAAAACTGCATACCTTTGCTTTTTCATGGTGTCTGCTAGTCTGAATCTTGGCTTCGAAGGGGTGGGCCACTCATAACAAGTTTTGGGAAAGATTCAGTTAAACTTGCTTCAAATGTGACATCATCACTGAAATAGAACAATATTTTTATGATAATACAGTAAGAATAAATCAAACAATCACACAGACACAAATCAAAAGAATATTAATTTTAGTTTCACATAAATTAGAAATGCCTGAAGGCAAACCTTAGGAAAAGCCCAATTGTCAAACAATAACACCTAATTCCACGTATGTTAAATAACAAACCGACATATTATATCTTAAATATATCTAGCATTTATTTAGGTTAAACAAACAAAAAAAAAACAACAAACCATGAAACCTCTATCCTAACTGATATATTACACACCTGTCACAACTTCGAAAATTGTTTTGTTCATAAGAAAAATTTAGTATTTCCTTTTATAAGTAAATATTCAATGCAAAAACCTAGAACATTGTTGCATTTAATTTAATACTAGTTCTTCAATAGTTCTACACATTATACTCTGCAGTAATTTATTTTTTCCTTTATTATACAGGAAGACCAAGCAAAGTATACATAGTCCAGTTCAAACATGGTCTGAATAAGAGTAAGCAAGGAATTGAATTCAAAACCGAAATATAAATTACAACTTGAAGTACAACCAAAAAAAAAAGATAGCAACGTAGCGGGAAGCTAGTGTAAAGAAAGGTAGGGGGGTAAGCAGATACAAAGGCAAGCAATAGATAGACAGTAAATAGAAGGTGGAGAATCTGCAGGTGGGTAGGCAGACAGATAGGCAGACAGACAGACAAGAAAACAGAAAGACAGGCAGGTAGGCAGACGTACACTGACGGACAGACAGAGAGATAGATAAATTGTAGGTACATGTATGTAGTTAGATAGGTGGATAGATAAACTGGTAAACAGATAATTAGGTAAATGGACAGAAGACAGGCAAACAGACAGATAGACAGACAGACAGATAGCCAGGCAGACAGACAAGTAGAAAGACAGACAGGTAAATTGATTGATAGGCAGATAGCCTGACCTACAGAAAGATAGATAGATAGATAGATAGATAGATAGATAGATAGATAGATAGATAGATAGATAGATAGATAGATAGATAAGACTGTGAGAAACTCAGACGAGAAAGCCAGGCAGCTAGATTGTTAAGCTGGAGAGTTAATGACCTATTTTATAACACACGGCAGATTTCTAGTTAAAAGATATTAAATCTAGATTTAGATCGAGATCGATACGCATTACGCACATCCTTCTGAAACCACCAGCGACAGCTTTACACTACAAAGACCACTGAACTGCTCAGTGGGAGCAGCATCGTAGAAATAGTTTCTTTCCGTTTGGGCTACCTAATTAATATTTCTCTGTCATAGTTCCTCGGCATAGCTCTAATGGCCAATTCCTAATGCGAGTATGCCAGATGAATATTAACACTAGACTTGCTGAATAACTTCCATCGATTTGAATTGTAATATTGACCGCTCTCAGAGGCTGAGCGCAAAGCTGTCATTCTTATCACGCAGATCGTAAAGCTGTCACAATTGTTGATTTGGCTCCCTGTCTTGAATATCAACCCTCTTCTAAAGAACGCTGAGGGCGTAAAACAGTTTTGTATAGACCTAAACCCTGGTGCAGCCCCAGCATTTCACGCCTTAATATTATACAAATCCACGCAGAATCCAGTGCAAATGGAGGAAGATGAAGATCCAGATTTACCTATTTCAGATGCCTGTTTCCATTCCTAGATCATAACAGGCTTGGCTGCTGGCCTCAAATAACCCCAGCATCTCATCAATAGGAAAATAGGTTACACATGACGGGGAGAACTGACCTAAGATAAACCGTTCCCTGTGCTGGTCAGCGACCAAACACACCCGCACTGCCAGACGAGTGAGTGAGAGTTGGGAGGCAGGCCCTGCCTGTGTGCGGTCGATATTAGGCCTTTGCTCCCGATGAAAAGGTCAGCGAACTCCGCAATGGACGTTATGGCTTGATAGATCTAAATTTATGGCCCAGTACCACCATGATATGATAATGACATCAATGACATGTCGGCCGGGCTAGCTTCCTCCTGTCAGAAAATGCCAGATAACTTATGATGATGATGATGATATTGGATTAATGCTGCTTCCTCCCCCTTGCGTGTTCCGCAAGCGCGGTTTGTTTCGTCTGGAATGCTAAAAGACTCGGCGCGCGCTCTCAATTTATGTAAAATGTCCGATGGAAAATTTTTAACCCTTTCATTGTTTCCGTTCATTCCATTGTCCCCCAGTGTCGAAATTGTGTGTTTGTGTGTTTTGTATTTTGTTTTTTTCAGCTAGTTGTTGAAAGATAAGGATTAATGCTGCTCTAGAAAATTCTACGGCCAGGTGTGGGAGTTAAGAAATAATCTCTCCATATTCTCCACTAACAACGCTTATATTCTTGTAACGTAGGCTAATGACTGTTTTGATTTTAATCCTCCTTCTCTTCCAAGTGCTGCCTACTCTTTCTTTCTCACTCTCTCTGTATCTGTCTCTCATTCTTTCTCTCTCTCTCTCTCTCTTTCATATGCATGCATTTAATTTCTTCTACCAAGTCTTTGATTGTGTGAAATAAATTTACAGTTATTTATACTATAATGTGTGCCTCTTCCCACTTTCACACTTTTAAAATACCGACTCAGAAAGAGAATAGATATCACTTCGAAGGGAAGAAAATTGGTTATTAAAAAATGAAGTGCAAACAAATAAACAGACATCTCTCTTCTACATAAAACCTAGGACTGGACGGCGGGGAAAGCTAAAAGAGAGAAATAACAAAAGCTAAAAAAAAAAAAAAGAAAAAAAGAAAGAAAGAGAGAGAGAGTAGAATAGGAAAAATGCATTTATGTGAAAGAGAAAGAGAGAAAGAGAGAGAGAGAGTGAGAGTAAAGAGCGGGCTTCACCTAAAAGAGAAGGAGGGATGAGAATCAAGGCAGTCCTTACATTGTTCTCTGACCTTTTTTCCAGTAGGCGTGTTTATTTGTATTGTCTTCTCCAAACCAAACAAATGACGCTGTTATGGCCTGTTCAGCATGTCGTTTTTGGAATGTTTCAAATTGATCTGCTCTGAGTATCGTGCTGTATTTATTTCTGTATTCTTTTTTTTTTCCCTGTTTCGTCTGTTTTTGGTTTATTGTACTTTTAGGAAGAATAAAAGAGCTAAAGTGCTTGATTACATATGCAAAATTTTTTATTCATACAATATAAATATCTGAGAAAACATAATATAATATATTTCAGTGGCAAAACATTTTCTAACAGTTTTCTGGCTTATTTAGATGTTCCATTTGATTATATTACATAACAGATATTACACATAGAAATCCTATATGGCAACATACAAACTGAAGCTAGATATTTATTTGTTCAAAGTGATCATAATTTTAAATCAGTGAATGAGGTTTGCTTCGCTTGATACACACCTTTTACCAAGCTTTTCCTTAGACCAACATACCGGTAATCTTTGGGCAGTGAAGGTTGAAAACATTCACTGAAAAAAAAAAAAAGGCTTTGAACATGTATTGATTTAATTATACCCTTACAGACCTAGACACAAATCATGGGACATTTCCTTTTCATACTACCAGTCTTAAGAGCATTGCTTGCCTTTCTTTCCGTACGCTAAAAAGAAACCGAGGACGGCACACATTATGTGGGGGGACGCAGTGGCTCTGTGGTTCGGCGTCTGCTTCAGAGGGTGAAAACAACTCACGTCGGTGAGGTTGCGGGTT
>JBCEWB010127181.1:0-11341 GCA_039654565.1 Peronia peronii | reverse complement strand
TCTATCTATCTATCTATCTATCTATCTATCTATCTATCTATCTATCTATCTATCTATCTATCTATCTATCTCTGTGTCTGTCTGTTTGCCTGTCTGTATGTATATCTGTCTGATTATCCATCTATCTGTGTTTGTGTAACTATCTGTAGCTTGTCTAGTTTTCTATCCATCCATCCATTTATCCATCTATGCACCCATCCATCCATCCATCCATTCATTCATCCACCCGTCCGTCCAGGTTCATGTGTATTTATGTACCGGTCAATCTTTATCTTTTTTCTGTATTTCCTTTCCGACACCATCCTTTTTCCCTTTTCATTGTTTTTAAATTGATGTTTTTTTTCCTGTTTTGTGTCTGTGCTCACACGAGCAGCTGCTGCTGTGTAGAATTTTATCGTGCACATCTTGAAAGAGAAAAATAAGAGTACAAAACGATATGTCCAGATGTGCAATAGCTTAGTTTGTTGTGCCAGTCGCAGGTACATCAGAAAACCATATGGCATGGACATTCAAGCTGTTGAGCAGATCGTACGTATTGTTCATATCTCCACGTTCCCCCGCGGGGGCCCGGGATTTATAAGTAGGTTCTTTGCTCCCACCTGCAGGCGGCATAAGCCCGCCATTGGTGGGATGTCTCATATGGAATGTCATCCTCGACGATCCGGGGGGAGACATCTCTTCTGTGCCTTGCCCCTGTCTTCCGTCCCTCTCTCTTTCCTCTCTTCTTCTTGACATGCAAACGTATCTTGCCGTATTAGGCACAATTTAGCCGTGATCGTGCTGATGTGCTGTTAAATCCCAACACAAACAAACAATATCTCCACGTACTGAAATAGATACGTTTCCACAATGTTCATGGACAAACTGTTGCACCAGTTTTTTTTTTGTTGTTGTTGTTTTTTCTAGGACTATTTTGATCATCTACGTGTTGAGAGAGAGGGAGAGAGAGAAAGGGAGAGAGACAGGAGAGGGAGAGAGGAAGGAGAGAAAGAGGGGAGGGAGAGAGGGAGTGAGAGAGAGAGGGGGAGAGAGAGGGGGAGATAGAGAGATGGAGTGGGAGAGAGAGGGGGGAAAGGGGAAGAGAGAGAGAGGGAGAAAGAGAGAGGGAGAGAGAGAGAGAAAGAGATCCCAAGGCTAAACTGCGATTTAGAAGTTTTCAGGTATGATTCCTTTTGTCAAAGTATGTTACAGATGCTCCTGGCCTGTGATATCTCCAGCGATATAATAATGCAAAGCTATTGAACAGATGGTTGTAGCATGTGGCATCCATTACATTCTAAGCACTGTGCAATTTTAGGCAATTGAATGCAGGGACCCGCATTCCAAGCAGTCTAGTAATTTTTATGCTCCATGCCATTTAAAAAAAAAAAAGAAGATATTTCTTAGGGCAGTATACAGAGAGAATTGATGTGCACAGTGGTGGGTACTTTCGTTTTTCACAATAATGGGGATCGGCCTTTTTGAGCTACGAGCACGACCTGCAACACAACGGGATTTGAGCTTAAAGTTTGTACACTTCATCTCGACTTTCGAAAGCCTAAGTACCACTGTTAGTGTTTTGATAAAATTGCCTATGTTAGAAGTTGAGATATATTTCTGTGAAAATTAACTTGATTACAAAAGTTGACATTGCGTGACTTCAGATTTTGTATTTTTATTTTTTAAAAAATTTTTATATATTTTTTAAAATCCAATTTGACACTTAAAACAATTTGATTTTCAAGGGTCGATTTGTCACAGCCAATTTCATGGATCTTTGTAACTAATAAGGGGGGGGGGGGAAGAATCAGGCGGAGATAGATCCGCCAGGGACAGCTGGCGCTCTCATTGCTTTTTGGTCTGTCGAAATTCGAGAGCGAACCGAGGGCCTCATAATATGAGCAAAGGAGCCCAAGGTGAGAAAAATCAGAGCAACCCAGTCACACTGCCCTTCACCTGCATAACCTGCAATAAGCGATACTCATCAAACATCGGTGGATTTAGTCGTGAAAGTTACTACTGGAGCAGAAGAGGACAGTCTTTGTAAATAATACAGTGTGGCACCGATACAGAATACAAAATGTCCTCAACCATCTGCATGGACGAAAAGGACCAAAGAAGTGGTTGTGTAGTTGTGCAACGGATGGCATTGATCTTTTTGAGTGACAAATATGGAATCCAATACAGAACAGAGCGGCGGTTTTGTTTTCATTTATTTATTTCGGCTCACAGGGTCACCATGTCATCCCTGAGGAATTTGCCTCCGTTTAGAGCAAGGTGCCATCAGCGAGTTCGCTTGTTTGGAATATGGTGCACTCCCCAGGCGGGGAGGTCGCCGGTTGAACACGAAGGTTTACTACTGAAGCATTAGCTTAAGAGGGGAATTGATATTGAGGCTACATACAGGCAGAAAAAGTAGTGCTCATCAAGATGGCAATGTGTCAAACTTTGCATATCCCAGCCGGGATGGAGTGGGAAGTAGAAGGGAAGGGAGGGGGAGGGTGGAGAAGGTAGCATGGTATCTACATTTACAAATAATGAAGTCCAATGAACTACATTGGGCTTATTATCACATATACAGATAGACAGATAGGCAGATTAACAGTACAATGTAATATAATGTGTCATATTTTGCGAACAGCGGGTGAGAAGGCGGAGGGTATAAAAGGTGTGATGTCTCTTTTTATTAGACAACTTACGTGCCATTTTTAGCGGCGTTCTTGTCACTTGTACATACATACATACATACATACAGATAGACAGACAGACAGACAGATCAACGGCGACGGGATATCAGATTTTGATTAGGGAAGACGGAGCAGTGGGTTGGCCAGGGGAAGGAGGATTTACAACAAGAACAGTGAAATTTGCTCAAGGGCATTCAAATTTGGATGTATCGCTGCCATTTTGGTTGTTGAATTATTTATTTTTAGAGCACAAAATGTCTGGTTACAATAAATGATAGTTATATTTCATTGTATATTTACAGTGAGGAAATTCATCAGTGACAGTACATTCGTCAAACGATGTGCTGCTGTGGGCATGATAGATTTCTAGTATTTTGTATTTGTTTTATGTCTTATGCGTAACTCATCGTTTACAAGATTTTTGTTTTGTTTTGTTCGGCTTTTCAGCCCTCCAGGAGGGCTATCACGGCCACAGATTTCGAGACTTTGTTCTTCTTTTTCTTAATCCTTTCAATCCTAAGAAAGTAGGTTTTTTGTTTGTTTGTTTGTTTGTTTGTTTTTGTTTTTTGTGTTGTTGTTGTTTCTGCTGAGAATTTTTGTGGGTAGAAATTTGGCATTAGGAAATTTTGCACGGACAGCGGCAGGCAGCCTGCTCTACATCGATTTTTAACTGCGAAGGGTTCTTTAGCGTGCGTAACGTACACATGGGATCTCCGAATTATATTCGCCCTGATCCGAGAAGGCTAGATGTTGGGCTTCCCTACCCAAGAAACCAGGGGACCGTTTAGTCACTAAAAAAAAAAAAAAAAATTGGAAATTAAACGAGATTTATTGATCTTCCATCTTCCGATGGCAGGATCCGCGAGTCGAACCTGCAACCCACGACATGAGTTGTTCACCACGGAGCAGACGACAAACCACATGACCACGCAGTACTTTCGCTCGGTTTGTAGTGGAAGAGCGGAAGGAGACCAGGCTGAGATGATGGGTGGCATGATGGGCTGGGCCCAGCGAGAGTTGACGGTCCCCCCCTCGCACGTCTCTGCAGTGTTTGCACGGCCTGGTCAGCCTGACCTCCGCGCTCTGTGTTTGCTAGAGACTTTGCGTATGCCCGTCAGTGTGTGTGTGTGTGAGACGGGGAAAAGGGGGGGGGGGGGGAGGAGTTAGTCTGGCTTTGTAATGGGGGACTGCTGTCAAACACAAGGGCTGCTGTACAAACTTAATTGCGTTTTATTGCTTGAAACGCGCCTCATGAGTAATCCTGAAAAATTCATAGTGTGAGGAAATAAATGTTTTCTCCTTGTCATGATAGCTGCTCATTTTTTAAAAATTGTCGTAATTATTATTACATGTATTATTATTACTGTTATTAATAATATTGTTGTTGCCATTGTATGTTACAATACGGTACAGTTTTCCTAAACTTTTCAGCCCTACAAGATGGCGATCTCAGCTATTTTGACATCCTGTTAGGCCGCGGCAATGATTGCCAACATCTCCATGAGTGTTAAAAATTATTATTCTTGTTATTACGTTTAATTTATTATAATTATTATTTTGTGATTAGATTAACGCTTCAAATAAGAAGAAGAATTGTGATGTTGTCCGTTCTTTTCAATCAGTAAAATTCACGTTATGTTCAACAGCCTTTTGTGACTGGCAAAGAGAAATAATTGGGCTGATTACAAAAAATAAAGAAAGAAATAAAAACTATTTTGGGGAGGACGGTGGTCGGGATAGAGAGATTGGCCAGCCGGACGTACGGACAGACAGGCGAGCAGACAGACAAAGAGTGAGACGTGGATCCAGTGGCGATGTCGGCGGTCGCTGTGACAGACAGATTTACAAACAGGCCGGACGTTTTTGAGCCAGACATGCAGATTGACATGTCCGTCCGTTAGAGAGGGAAAGTGGTGCACACTCAGATGATAAGTTTCTACAGGTCTGTTTTTACCCATGGACGGCCATGATCGACAGATTTACAAATAGATCGGACTTTTTTTCTTTTTCTTTTTTTGACCAGACATACAGATTGAGTTGTCTGTTTTTCATTCTTCATTCTTCTTTTTCTTCTTCTTCTTCCTCTTCTTCTTGTTCTTCTTCTTCTTGTTCTTCTTTTTCTTTTTCTTCTTCCTCTTCTTCTTCTTGTTCTTCCTCTTCTTCTTCTTGTTCTTCTTCCTTTTTCTTCTCCCTTCTTCGTTCTTGTTGTTGCTCTTTTTCTTCTTTGTCTTCTTCCTCCTCTTTTTCTTCATTCTTCTTCTCTTCTTCTTCTTCTTCTTCTTCTTCTTCTTCTTCTACTTCATAACCCTTAATTCCTGTGGGGTTGTCGGCCGTCCTCCTGACGAGTTGCCACTAATTTTCCTCATCCATCGAGATTGTGAGCCAGGATGTGGATCTCCACATTAATGTTCTGTCAATCTGTCCACCTCTTTTTCGCTTCCCATCTACCGTTCCAAAAGAACAGTTTTAGCGGGGCCACATACTGGATCTTGTGCTACATGGCCGTATCATCTCAGTTTCATTTTCTTCATAGTTGTTTGTTTGTGTTGGAGTTTAACGGCACATCACGGTTATATTGTGTCAAACACGGTAAGATACGTTAACGCGTCAAAAAGGCTGCTCTCACCTGCAGGCGGTCAAAGCCCGCTGTTGGCAGGATGTCTCTCATTGAATGCCATTGTCAACATTCCAGGGTGACATCTCTTCTCTCTCCTTGCTCCTGTCTTCATAGTTGTGAAATATCTTCCATGAGAATAGCCCAGAGATCTTCAGGCATATACTTAATCAGAAATGTATTTCATGTGCATTCATGCATACATATATATGCAAACACACTCTCACACACCCTACACAGATAGACAGATACATAGACAGACAGATATACACGCAACACACTTATACATAAATACATACAATCCATCATCCATCGATTCATCCATCCCTCCATCCGTCCATCCATCCACCCATCCATCCATCCATCCATCCATCCACCCACCCACCCATCCGTCCATTATCGATTCATCCATCTGTTCATTTATCGATCTATCAGTCCATTCGTCCATCTGTCCACCATCTATCTATCCATCCATCCATCCATCCATTCATCCATTCATACGAGCCTGTCTGCCTGCCTGCCTATCGACGACAGACAGACGAACAGACAGACAAAAAAACACCCCAGAAAGTTAACCCTTTCGGACAATCTAGTCACCTATGCCAACTCCCTATTCCCCGGTACATGTAACCTCAGGTGTACCCTGTGACCCTGGCACAAATCCAAAGAACTCACGGTTAGTTAGTTTGTGGTCATTCGCAGAGGTACCAGCGTCAGAAACGGTCTGCCAAGACAAATTCGCTGTCAGCAAATTAGCCAGATACATACAATAATATGTCATCGTGGTTGGTGGAGGCACAGATCTAGTAGTAACTGTGGCAGTAGTAGGGTTGTAGTAATAGAAGTTGTAGGAGTCATAGTGGTGATGGTGATTGTGGAAGTGGTAGTGATAGTGGTGGTAGCAGTAGTGGTAGTGGTGGTAGTCACAGTGGTAAGTAGTAGTAGTAGTAGTAGTAGTAGTAGTAGTAGTAGTAATAGTAGTAGTAGTAGTAGTAGTAGTAGTAATAGTAGTAGTAGTAGTAGTAGTAGTAGTAGTAGTAGTAGTAGTAGTAGTAGTAATAGTAGTAGTAGTAGTAGTAGTAATAGTAGTAGTAGTAGTAGCGGTAGTAGTAATAGTAATAGTAGTAATAGTAATAGTAGTAGTAGTAGTAGTAGTGCGAGCAAAAATAGTAATGGTAATAAGAAAACAGTAATGCTAATGATGGTGGTAGCAGAGGTTATGACACAATAGTAATGGTAAAGTGATTGAAAATAATAAATTAGTAATAAAATGTTAAAAATAATAATGGAAGATCTATCATTTTATAATTGCAGGTTGCACGGTGCTTTACAATAGCCTTTTAAGAGAATAATACACTTTCAACAAAGTCAGCTTGTCTGGAAAACTCTCCCACATTATACACTCCCAGTGTGAAAGACAATTTATTCCTGTATACAGTAGGGAGGTATTGGAAAACGTAGTCAAATTGAACTATATCATAAATAGTGTGGGCATTACTATCTCTGTTAATTGTTATTTTGTCCTTGTTTTTGATGTTCATTACAAAAGTTAAGACCAATCCATATGTGCCGTAAACGTAAAAGAGGACAACGTAGAAACAACCAAACGAAACAAAACAAAGAGGAAACACACACACACACACACACACACACACACACATACACAGAATGAAACGCGAAAGTAATTAGATCTGATATTAACAACATCACATAACGATTCCTAGAATAGCTACTTAAACTGGACGAAATCCTTTTATGATCTTTAAGATAATATGGTCTCTGAACTGGTCCTCTCGCGGCCAGTCCAAGATCGATACAGGAGCCAGAGTGTCGATGATAGAGACGGGCCCAAGATGATTCACCTCCGGGCAGGGCTTAGCTGAAGTGTGAGGAGAGGATCCTCCGAAGAGAAGAGATCCCGTCTGAAGTAGCGCCGGAATCAGAAATAATCCCATTTAATTAACCGCATTTGGCCCGTCTTCGACTCTGGCAAAGCCACGGGAAGAGCGAGCACCCACTAGTCGCTCAGTGCTAGAGCTGTAATGTACTTTCACAAATCGCCCTTTTCGATAGTTTAACTCTTGAATTGTCAGGAGAAACTGTTGGAATGCCAGTGATTCTATCAATATTACAACAACATTTTTAAAAATGATAGTTCATTCCCAAGAGCAGTATAAGACTGGTACACCATTTCGAATAGAGTGTTATTTAGAAAATGCTACTAATTCTTATTTGCAGAATAAAGTTAGTAACATGTCAAAGAATACTGACCTACTCAAACAATATTCAGGAAAGTTTTTCTATTCATTTCATCACTTCATTTTTCTGAAAACTAAATTTACTATAAGCTGTGTATGACAAGAGAGATCCTCAAAATAAATATCGATTATCTCGGGACGGAAGTTTCGCTGGAGAAGACATTTTTGTCAGAGTACGTGGCCGACTCTAGAAGATATAATGAAGTTGACCTTATTTTGCATAGAGTGGGAATAAATGCAGATATTGGGTCTTTAATTTGTCACGTGTAAGATCTCTTGGCGATTGCTGGAGATGCAGCGGTGAAGAACAAAAGGGGGAGGAGGGAGGGTGTAAAAATATAATATGTAATAAATGTTGGCTTCGCGAATGATATAATGTATTCATTCAGAAAGAAAGATTGCACTTGACCTGGAAGAGGGAGGGGAGGGGGATAAGGGGTTTTGGAGGGGGGGGGGAGCAAATTACAGGATGGTATAACCCTAATATAAGGGAGTCATTGAGTTTGACGCTTTGGGCAAAGTTGTTCTAGCATCTGCCCGTTCGTCCACCTTATCACATCTTCCTGTACGTCATCTTTTCAGTACTGACATAGCGCGATTCTTAAATCCCATGTATTCCATTTGTCAGCAATGAACATAGCTGGCAATGTCTTACTGATGCCGTTCCAGTGATCATTTTTACGTTTATTTGTTTAGTATTTGGAGTGAGGACTTTATAAATATATTATGGGATTGAAACGCCTGACCGTTTGGACAAACATCTCTGTCAGGAAATGACTCGTGAGAAAGTCTCCAAGTCGATGTACATCTCTGTTTGTACACTCCAATTTCACTAGATGGCTGTTCATTTGTGTCCACCGTAGTTAGTGTGACAGTTATCAACGTCGCTGCCAAATAGGCTGACCGATGTGGAAAGATTTTGGGTGTCGTCTCCTCTCTAATGGTGCCATGTGATAAGCCGATTACTTGATGAAGTCGCAGAAAACAGTTTAAACTCGCACTCTATGGTGTGTGAGACCCAACGCAATTGTGACAAGAAAAATCAGTCATCAGTTTTCTACATGTCAGTCCACAAGTTAGGATCATGGACCTATTTATTTGTCTCTCTACATTTTGCTGGCCACACTTCCATTGAACTTTCAGATTTAAAGGCTATCTTTGTGACAACTTCTAATGTATCCTAGGAAAGTGCTCGTTGTCTGTAAAGTTATCATTGTAATAGATAACAACTCCGTCCCATGCCCAGTATTGATTCGTAGAGATAAAAACACACCATAGTTCGTTGCTCTTCTGACAGATATCTAAGCATCCGACAATCCGAAACCATTTGCGGTATATCCCAACAAAGAGTTGGTAGTAACCACTGGAAACAGGAAGAATTCTCAAGTTGATAGAGTTAATCTATATGACCACATGAGTTTGCTCTGTCCACAAGGTATAATGTACTTTGTTGCGATGGACACAAATAGGCATTTCATTACTAATAACCATTTTCAGTATGTCCCGATCAGGCAATCGCGAAACGTTCTCTCGGCCTTTCATATTCGATAATCAACCGAGATAGAACAGTCTGCTCAATGGGAGAATTCGATCGTGCATAATTAGTGTGTACGTAGCTGGGCACAAGACTCAGTAATACAAATCGTGCAAAAGACCCATGTAGTGTATTAGTATGTGAATGTTCATGTCAGTATGAATGTCACACTTTCTTCCAATGGGCATATTAGAACGTGTCATTTATTACAACTATTTTCAACATATGAAACTTCTCCTTAATGTTCTACGACCGACAATAGGAGAATACGGTTGCACTTAATCAGGACTCCATACATGACTATAAGAGTGAGTAATGCACAAGTTCAGGCACTCCTTTAGGGTAACCAGGACAGTAACTGAATAAATATGTCTGAGTGAATGCCACACTATCTTCCCAAATGAACATGTTAAGATATACAGTTGAAGGGTCCATGGAGAAACTCATGATGTCACATTTTGACACTTTTAAGAAGTTGAAGTTTGCTAGCTGTATGTGATTTACTTTGATTACTGTGTCTGTAAAACATAGTGTGAGCCATGAGTTCCAGTTTATCTATTTTCCGTCATAATAAAAAAAGCATGATGATTTTACCAAAGTGTTTTGAAATTTAATAATATTAATGTCTGATGTTCTGAGGTTTCTGAAATGGACATCACGTGTTTTTTTTTCCCTTGAACCCTTCATTTGTCTACAACAATTTCAAATATATCTTGACTAGGCGATCACTGTGAACAAGTTCATTTCGAAAATCCCCTCAAATGTCGGACGTCTGGACATTGGGAGAAATGCGGTCGTGCTTAATCAGGACTTGGCTATGAGCGTCAGATTGAGTATGTAGTACATTATAGTAACAGGACAAGCAACCCATTTAGGGTAACCAGTACAACAGTAACTGAACGTGTCAGGCATGAATGTCAATGGTAGAAGATGTTCAAGGAACTGTGTCAATGGTCCAGCCTTGAGAGAAGTCCGCGATGACAGCCCTTTGATTGACAAGATTGGGGTCAGCAGTAAGAGGCTTCATTGTGTGATAGTGCGACCAGCGAGTGGAGCCCTTGGAAATGTGTTAATGAGTCCCTGGGAAAGTCAATGTTGTACGCGCGGGTAGAGATACTGCGAGTGTTCTTTGTTACACCTTATGATTACTGCTGGTTCGTTAAAGTTTGTGATTAACTGGATAATGGAAGCATCATGAATAAAATGGCAAGTTCAGATACAGGGTTGTGGATATAGGTAGGGTTTGGGAGGGGGGAGGGGGTGATGCTGCTGATATGATAGAAGAGTGTGAGGTGCCTTTTATTCTTTTTTTTTTTTTTTTCACCCCCATATTCTTTTCACGTTGGGATAGACTTGTACGACATCCCCTTCATGTACTTGGTGTAAACTATTGTAAACAAATTACCATCAACATTATTTACTTATTTATTTATTTCCATGTTTGTTTCATTTGTTAAACTATTTATTCACGTAGATCAGGTTTCATTAGACTCTAAGAAAATAGTTGCCTTTCATACTTGCAACTATTCAAATTAACTAGCAGCTAGCTGGATGTTTACGTTCAAAAAGAATCTACACTGACTAGACGAATAAAATTTACGCCAACAGCTTGATGGTAAACTGTCGTAGTAAACCTCACGCACTGCACGATAATGTAATTATTGTGTCTGATAGAACCTTTTTTTTTACTTTCCATTTTCATCCATACCAGAAATTAAGGCAAAGGATTGGTCGGTGACATTGAAAGAGAGAGAGAGAGAGGGGGGGGGGGAGAAGTAAAGGAGGGACGGAGATTGGGAAAGCTAAGAGAGAAGGAATGCAGGATTGCTTGGAGTCATGTTTTTTCGCAGTCGATGATGTACACGGGAAAACAGCGCTTCAGAATTTTGGGGGGACGGCGTCCTCTCCAAAGTCCAGACAGCATTCTGAACATTTTCTTTGAAATGTACTTTGGTTGGCCGATGTCATTTGGGCCTCTGACTTTTTGTTGTGTAGCGATTGCGAGCGGCCTAGACTTCACTTGGCACTGCGTTAAAAAATGTTAATCCACCTCTTTGTATATTGTGGGCCGAAAGAATTTTGATTGCGTAACGCGGGTGTTCTCAGTCTTGTTGTCCTGTTTATCTGTGGTTGTAGTCTGACAGTAAATTGACTTTCACGCTGTATCTCTATTCGTCTCTCTCTCTCTCTCACCTAATCTATCTATCTATCTATCTATCTATCTATCTATCTATCTATCTATCTATCTATCTATCTATCTATCTATCTA
>JBCEWB010127159.1:0-11342 GCA_039654565.1 Peronia peronii | reverse complement strand
TATATATACGTCTTTCAGCACATGACATAGGTCTTCAAATAACGTACTTATACGTCCTATAGCAGTGAACTGGTTAAGATACAGTGGTCTCCGCCTAAGAACCCGGTCATCGGGAGACAAAAAAAGTGGGCTCATAGGTGGATGGGTTCTTAGGTGGATTGAAAAGTTACGCAACCCATCTGACCATAGATCGTCTTCACTACTATGACTAGTTGATCGTTACCATTAGTTAAAGATATATCTGTGCGGATAAGTACAGCCTTCTTCCCTGTGTGTATGTAATAATTAGATGTAGCAATTCCTGATCTTTTTTTTAGCATATAATTACACCAATACTGTCCAGTGTTAAAACGCCGTGTGAATTTTCACATAACGATATCATTGTTGAAAACATGATATTGCTATGCTACTCTGCGGATAATCGCACGAGTGACCCAAGTGTTTACAGGCCGATCCAAGTAGCAGAGCAGCTGACCAGCCAGGAGGCTAAACTTACTCCTCCTTATCCACAAAGCCAATCACAAGTGCTATCTCATTATTTATTAACTCATTTTTGAATCAAAATATCTTTGCAACTAGCAAAGCGAAACAAACTTCGAGAACGCCATTTTGAAGAGAATTCATTCCCCTTTAAAAACATGTATCGGAAGTGCCGAGAAGTCGACATTAACAAAAGAAAGCGGACAGTTTCCGAGACCATGTGAATGCACAAAAGTCATGGCCAGTCATAGCTGGCAACGGGCAAAAAAGGCTGCCGCGTGCTGAACTGCCTACTGTTACTGTTTAAATATGATAGCAACATATATGTGGAACTGATGATTCAGTGAATTCAAAGCTGCAATCTTTAGTGGTGAGAGGAGAATGAATATTATAAATCAAATGATGTTACTAAATAGTCTGACTGAATGGTCTTTATCTCTTTCAGTTGACAGGAGTTGCAATGAATGTGGGGAAGAGACTGCAGGTGAATGCATACCTACACAAGATAGATGGCTATACGTAAGAAACACCTCTTGCAAGTTGATATTTCAGCCTTTGACACTCAGCTCAGATAGCAAGTAAATCTATCAGAGTTTAATTTTGTGATCTTTCCATCAGAGAGAAGCTGAGACATTTACAGATATTGTTTTGAAATCATTAAAAGTCAGAGTTATTCATGAATGGTGTATGGATCACTTGCGGGAAATTAGAATTTTTCAGTTGTTGACTTTGCAAATACTGCACTCGCTGGATTTTTCTGAGGATATTAGCTTTTGCCAATCAGCAATACAATCAAAATTTCACATGTACAAGAATGGAATATGTGAAGTCTGCATTGGGCAAATCACTATAAACTTGCACAGCATGCACAGTTTTTTTGTAGAAAATAATGTGAACAAGAAAAGAGACGCACAAAACGTTTGACCCAACTTGGAAATTTTTTTAGATTCTTTTTGTAAATACAGTTGACTACACTTAAACTCACTTGAAAGGATCTTCGATTGGGCAAATTTTTTACTTTAAAGAAAGACAACAGTAATTTAAATTCTATGAAAATAAAACAGCTGTTTTGCCTTCAACACAAGCATTGCAAAATTTAAGTTAATTTAAAATTTTCACTCCCGCTCATTCAGTGTTACCTGAAAATAACTGAATTTTGTCTGTTTTTTTTTTGTTTTTGTTTTTAGTGCTGCGAATTTCTTTTCTTGTTTTATATCAGCTTTGTTTGGGGGTGGGGGGGTGGGGGGGAGAGACCCAGATTTAAGACAGTAACTGCACTCAATATTTCACAGATCTGACTTCAGGAATTGACTCAGCATACTTCATCAATTGATATTTGGAAAGACATACCTCATGTCAACACCAGAGGCAGAACTGTGTTGTGGGTGAGGGTGGGGAAAAAAACCAAGCCCCTAGTGTCAGTGATATAAATAGGAGTGCCTTGGAAATGTGTGCCTACAGCTGTTTCTTGATGTGCACTACAATATGCATATGGTACATTCAATGCCTCTATTCATACCCACAGTTCCAGGAAAAAATGTTCAGGCATTTTCATTTTCTAGCTCAGGCAGAGAGAGACTGAAATATTAATCATCTAGCTTCTTAACATATCGTCCTGGTTAGGAACATTAATTTTGAAAATTTGTGATATTAAGGTAGGAAAGGAGTGTTTCCCATAGCCTGTAATGTCATGGTATTTAGGTTGACATGTAAGTGAAAAAGTAATCAGACAAAATGAAAAAATTAGTTGATATGTTAAGTTGTGATTAGGCCATTCAATGTTTATAAAAAAATTTCTTTTGCCTCCTTTTTTTAATCAGGGATACAGAAAACTTCAAGCGGCTCTATATGCCCGTCTTGTGGTTAAATGAGGTATGTATGAAAAATGACAGTTGTAGAGTCATTGTTTAAAAAAAAAACTTGTTTTTGTCATACACCTTTTAACAGTAATTTGGCTGTAACAGCTATTTCACTTTTCTTTGTGACTCATAACAACAGCACATTTTTTTCTTAAATCAGAAAAAACTTTAGCATGAAGCTTAACCTTTTTGCTGCTGAGGGTTTCATCTTCTTACACAGAACTTTGATCTCAGGGAAACTCACAAAATTGGTTAACTCACTGGAGACTGGACCTTTGGAAATTTTACATACACTGGAGACTGGTGTTTTCAGGGTGTTTTTAAAAAATCACCAAGCAGCTCAGAATTGTTCAATACATTTGTTCCGACTAAGCGAAGGGCTGGAAATCCCTGTCTAATTTTAGTACGAGGGGTACAAACACTCCAAACTATTCACTGTGATTGACATAGAAAAACATATAAAAATTCACGGGACTGGTGACAACTGTTCTCAGATCTCGTAGTGGAGCGGTAACAAACATCAGTGAGTGCTTTATTTTTAGCAGAGGGGTACAAACACTCCGGCTGGGATTTCCAGGTTTTTGCCTAGTCAATTATGAACTACTGCCTTGTTCTTTTGGCACAATAAACTTCAAGCAAAGCACAATGCAATAAAACAAACAGAAATACTGTATGTTGAAAACTTTTTTTTCTTATGATTTAATAAAGATTACCCATGTTTTGACTTTTCGAAAAATTTTGCGATTCATGATTGGTATGAAATAAAAATGTGTTTAAAAAAAAAAATCAAAACATTTCTTTTTGCTTTTTGTTTTGTTTCGCTTTGTTTCGTTTCTTTCAATCAACAAATCTGGGCCTTTGTTTGTTCAGAAGCCTAGGCACAGCACTGCGCTTTTGTTTTCGTTTCTCAATGCACTGCCTGGGTCACACAGAGTGACTTCCCCGTATCAGCCAAGTATAACCTGGATCTCCGTGAAACTTTGCACGAAATAAGACAAATAGTTATACTGTTGCCAGCGATGGTTCCGCCAGCTCTCTGCGGGTTAGGGACAGAGAAAACAAAAACCTAAGACAGTCCGCCAAGGGGTGGTGGATCGGTCCACACGAGTAAGCAACCAGCTCGCCAAATGTTGGCGGATCCGTCGCGAGTGACTTAATGTCCCAGTGTTGAAAGAGAAATCTGGACTGGCTCGTGATTTCATTAGCATTGGCATGCTTTTTTATCCAGTAGGGTTAATTATTGTAATGCAAAGTTCATGCTCTTTACAGCCTTTTTTGTTGTTGTTGTTGCAATTCCTTTATATTGCCTAGTATGAAGAAAACAACACTGTGTTATTCAAAAATGACAATGCTCATAACCTTTTTATACAGTTTACAGTGATATTTCCATTCCATTGTTTCTGAATACCTAAGTCAGCTCTACAAAAGGTTGAAATTCTGTTTTCAACTATTAATGGTTTGTGTATATCATTTCCTCATTCATGCTGCATTAAAATTTGGTGAGTTTACAAGGACTCTGACCATGAACATATTTAGGTCATCAAGCGTGGCACATTTCCTTTGCAGAATCTGATATACACCATTGATTATGAACGAGCTAAACTTTGGCAGCACTATTGAAAAAGGAGATAGCAGGAAGGGTAGTTGGAAGGCAAAAGGAGAGTGGGGGAAGACAAAAAAGGTGATTCTGGAAGGCAGTCAGTGATTGCAGGGACAATTCAGGAGTTGATAGATTAAATTCAGAAATTGCATAGTATAACCAAAAAAGCAGTATTCTCAACAACATGGCACGAATAAAATTTTTCTTATCTCTAACACGATGCAGAGATAGGAATGCTCGAATTATGCACCTCAAAATATTTGGGGAATCATAGATTTTCATTGTATTTATCATCACTTTCTGTGTGTCTCCCTCTGATACTCTTTCTTGGTTTTCTCCCATACTTTTACTGTTCCCTCCCACAGAGTGCTATGATATCAGGCCATGATGCCGACAAGTTCAAGAGTGCAGTGCTGAGCAAGATAGAACTGACTCAAGCTGTCCAGTATGGACTGATTGCTCTGGGAGGATTTATGGTTCTCTGTATGTTGGTCATTGTGGTGAAGATGAGAGTGTGTGGTCAGGTCAGTATGTCCGCACTTCTTTTGCTGTTGTAATCCATGCTGAGAATAAGTGTGACAGACTTATTATTATACCTATATTTATAGTGGCATTGTGGAATAGTAACTGCGCCTTTGCCAGAGCATAGTAGATTGATTGATAGTTGACTCATATGAACAGTTCTTGGGAAATGCATAGGAGTAGAATTCAGTAAGCTTTAAATAGATCCTGATGCTTATCGAGGACAAAGAGGAAGACAAAGTTCAGAGCACAGGCAAAGGGGTCTTGAATGCCACTGCTATATACTGAACACTATTCATTTATATTCAAAGATATTCAGTCAGAAAAGTTGATTGAGAATTTGGCAAAATTTTAGATGACTTGGAAATGACAGAATTAAGCACAATTTTATAGGAAGTGAGTACAAGCTTTGCAGTTTAAAGAGAATTTGGGTAGCATTGTGAAAACCTAGACTGAAAAGCAAATCAAGACCGATCAGACTGACCATTCCTAAAGTCATTTGTATTTATGGTGAACCTAGACACCTTTATTTCAACATTTGCTTTTTATATGCACCAAAGAGCTTACATTTGAACTAGAGCCAGAATTGGCAGTCCCCACATACTGCTTACTGTGCCTGCCAGACTGCTGTCATTGGATTATAGTGTGAACAGTAGCAATGACTCATAGAATGGAACAGTAAAATAATGCCAACGTTGGGTTTGGTATTATTGTTTTGCACATGACTTTTTACCCCAAGAAGACAAAGGGCAATAATGATGTTGGTGGTATTGAGGGCCTAGTCATCAGGAAGCAGACTGGTTTTTAAGTTCCTGGGTATGAATCCTTATGGGGGCCCAACATTTTGTTTTTGGGAAAGACAATATAGAGACATTTCTTGACTCGAACTAGATTAAAAGGGTACCTGACTGCAGACAGAGAAAGTTGTTGTCTGATGATTTAAGCACCTAATAGCTATCTTGTTTGATTCCCAGGAAGCTGACGACATACATGAAGGTCTCGGTCGAGTTTGTTGGGATAATCACATATGGACTATTCCACAATAAGTTCTATATAGATGCCATTTATAATGATGATCATCAGACAAATATTGATGAGAATTACTTTGCTAAACTCCTATGTCTTGAATATGGTATAGCAGTATTTCATTTTCCAAGATAATATTATGACTAAATGGCTGAAATATGATGGAATCTATTTGTTTGATTCACTTACAGGCGAAGAAACTGGATGAGAATGACCCTCTTCTCAACCCAGGCCAAATTTCAACATAACCATCATGTGTGCTCTCTCCAAGCTGACAGTCCCTTCTTTTGCTCCTAAGACAGTGCTTGATAACAAAAGAGATGCCAATTTACAGCAAGACAGATGGTGCCATTAACACGCCCTCTTGATTGTTTTTAATGCTTGTTATATTTCATTTGATTTTTGTTTTATTATGAAGAGCTTTTTCAGCATTTTTATGTTCTGCTACTTTATTTGTGTATTCTGTTTACATACTTTTTTTTATATTGGTATTATTCATTTGTGACAAAAGTTAGTACTGTTGTCATATTATTGTGTAGGTGTGTTGCGAATGGGAATTGAATCTACACTCCAAGTAAGTAATGTAATCTGGGAAATTCAATGTTAGCCATCTGGACATGTCCATTTTAATAATTGAGATTTGCATCAGCGTCCATGGAAAATGAAACAATGAAACAGACAAAGGGTGGAAGAATGAGGAGATGTGGACACAAACATAAAGAAAGAAAAAAGAGTAACAGATTTGGATTACCTAATGCCCAGGTATTTTGACATGCATTTGATTTGTGGGTAAACTTAAGATTATTATTCTGTGTTGCTGTAACTGGTATCCACATCAGATGAGTGCTGCTCATGACTACTGAAAAGCAGATAGTGTCTTTTTATTCTTCCCAAATATCATACCAGGCACACCCTTCTCCCCTTTCCCCCCTTTTTTCCCGTGAAAAGTTATTATGAAGTGTTATATTGTATTTAAATATTGTTTCTTATTTACAGATATACTTGTAAGAGCATTACATTTTTGTGCTAATGAAATGACCTAGATGTTGCATGAAATTTTGAGAGAAGTGAGGATTGTGAGGAGATTAATTTAACTTAGAGGGACCAGGAACCGGCAGCAGATTTTGATAATCTGATTCTTGTTTTCCTCTTACAGTTAATTTCCCCCAAAATTTTATGTTTATGTGAGCCAGGGAGTAGCATTTTTATGTAATTTGGTATCAGCTGGAAAAAGCAATAATAATGACAACAACAACAAAAAAAAGAATAGGAAAAATAAACAGTATAACATTCCACCTTTCGCTGTTGTTAATGTTATTAATGCATTCTCGGGATGGATTAACAACTCTGAAAAATCATCTTTCATCAGTGTGATCAAACTATTTGCCTTAGTATGCAGTGTATCCACATTCCCTGAATATGCCCATGACAATTTTTTGTAGTGATATTTTCATGTTTATTAAGTGTGTGGTTGGCTCAGATTGTGTTTCTTCTCTTTTTTTTTTTAATTTAATTATGCAATTGTATTATTCTCCTCTCTGCAATTAAATCTATTGGGTAAAGCTTCTACCATCATTTTGTGCCTTATTTTTCACATTCAAGAACTCAGATCTTATATATATATACTTTTTTTTTTTCGATGTGAACTTTGTATTTTAGGTTCTTGATTGTCAGTTTCAATGATTATCGCTATGGCTGTCAAGGTAGGTTGGTATGCACTTTTTTTGTGTGCCTTTGCATTTGCCTTTGTTTTATGTGAGCAACCAATTTTTAGTTCAGTTTTTGTTTGGCAATGGATGTATTAATGCTGCTAGTTACTATGCTTTATGTAACGAGTGCTGTGCGTCATGGTGGATATTCCAATACTATCTACTATGTGAGTTTGAATGAACAACTGAACAAATCCACTATTTTATGTCATTTGTGTTTTGTTCCATATGAGATAATGTAAGATTATTTTTTTCTAATATTTATCCAATATTTTCCTGTTTGTTTGTTGTAGTACCACTGTGGCTTTAACTTTCGATGCAGTGGATTTGTTGTCAAAGGAACTGGACTAGAAATGTTGACTATTTATGACATAGGGTAATATCCAGAATCAAACTGTTTTCAGAAGTCTTCTTTATGTAGGAAAAAAAAAAAAAAATCTGCCATGTTTGAGAGAATAGAATTTTTGAGACTTAATCCTGTACCTGTTATGTGAAGATTTTCTCATGTGAACAGAACTTGAATGGTGCACATAATACTGCTATTGTTATCTTCTTTTCCATCATAATGAAATCTCAAAATACAATGTACAGTTATTGTTTTGATAACCAAATGTCACATCAGTGAACATCAGGGAGTCTAGCATAGCACAAACCAATCTTTGTTAATTAAATTATTTGGCAGTTTCTCTTTCCCTACTTGACCCTATTCCCATAGTTGGTCACCTGTGGACATGCCCAGTTTCATGACCCAATTGCTGACCACACCTTCACTACATAAATCAACTCCGACAGCAGCCCAGAGCAAACAAACCATGCAAAATAGGCATCAAATAAAACAGGAGGAATCATAGAAGATGAATAAAATATTTATGAATGTATTTGTGCTGTGTGAGAACAGAAAAATGACAAGAAACTTAACAACAACAACTCAAAACGATATATTTTACATATTTTTCAACTTACAGTTTGAAGATCTAGATCTACTAACACTGCGTTTCACTGTCCGATAGAATTGATTGTAAATCCTCATTCCACACAAATCTAGCACTTTTCGAGAGCATACAGGTTTATGTGACCAATTCACTAAGGGCCCTAGCTCCATGCTGAATGAAAACAAACTTCACCTCCACAAAAACAACAAAAAAAACTAATAAAAAAACACTTTCACTGTACAGATTTCGCTCATTCAAACATGCTTTAAAAACTGACATTCTTCTCTGATGACCCAGAAGTAAACTGCTTGTTTCTATTTGAAACTTTGAAATACTGGATCGGCAAAGTATGTGTATTTACTGAGCTGAATTGTCCGGCTCGAAGTCTAGCTGTGACCTCCAGCCTGAGCCAGAAAATCCGGCTCGAAGTAGGGAAAGAGTTAATGTCTGTGTGTAGAAGCCAAAGTTCATTATCATGTAATTCCTTTATGTGTGATGTTAAAAGAAACAAAATGTACATCTCATATTTCATCATACTACTTATTATTTGATCACAAGTTATTGCCAGTGTAATCTGCATGGAATCCTCAGGAACCAGAATGGAAGGTGGTAATTTCTTACTCCAGTTGTGAGAGTTTTAAGTGACAATTGTCATCATGTAACAAATTTATGAGAGAAACAAACATAAGGTGCAGCCTTTTAGTGTCCAAAATATGTTGGCATCAATCCTGATACAGTTGTATATCAAAGTCATAGAAATGCTCATAAAAATGTTGGCAACCACTGCTGTAGCCAAACAGGATACTATGAAAAAAAAAATAGCTGAGATAGCCCTCATGTAGGGCTGAAGGGCTTAAGAAAACCTAACCTTATATCATATTCTGTCATTGAACATCCTAATATCATAGTGATACAAGTCTTGTATTTTTTCACTCTCAGACTGCACATTCTCCCTTATAAATGCAAGTGAATTGGGTTAACTTCAAATTTTCGTTGTGATCTTTAATAATTATTCTCCTTTATCGAGTTTCTCTGATGTTGGGTTTTGTTTCTTCATGCATAATGTTTTGAGTGAAAAGTGATTCTTTTGCTACCCAGCTAACATGATGCTAGTAACACACTTATAGCATAATAATATAATGGATATATATACATGTAGATCTGCGTAAACAAGTAATGTGGTCAAGCTGTTGTGATAGAATGATATTTTACGAAGACTTTCTGAGACAGTATGTGGTGAGATATCTGTGACAAACATTCCCATTAACTTACTACTGCAAGCACAGGTGGTTCTGTGGTTAATGGCACTGCTTGTCTCTGGCTAGTGCAGACAATCTACATATTGTGGTATGGATATGTTACTGTACTGTGAGCACAAACACAGTAATGGTCTTGCTTTTTGAGGAAAGACCATGGACATTTTGTCATTGGTGTTTTCTGTTCCCACGGGTCTTTCACAGTTTCCTTTACAACGAATATTTTCCCTTTTTTTTTTTTTATCCTTTTCTCTTTCTGTTTTACTAAGTTGAATGTCTGTCGACTGAATTTGTTGAGATTTACAAGGAAGAATTTGCTTCATTTGAGATTTTGTCTTTTGTCTAATGAACTGCCTAGCAGCCCAGTCCCAGTACAGAATTTGGAAAGGTAGCTAGGAGTTTCCATTGTCATAATATGTATTGTATTGGATTTTTGTTTGAGTTTTCTTTACAAATCAAAAAAATAAAATCAAAGAAGGGACTTGATGTTCTGAAAGAGAAGTTTTAGGCTTGGCGTTTATTTTGGCATGTTTAATAAATAGCCCCTTTACCTTGTTATTCATATAATTTTTGGAGAACTTTACAACCTATGAAGTGATATTGAGATGCAGACTTGCATACAGTTTGACATGAACCATACAACCAGATCTGGCAGTACATAGTCCAGGACTAACGATATGAAACGCATGGTTGGTTTGGTGGAAAGGTGAAGTTTCACAAAGTGAAATTACCAATCTTTCATAGTATACAGGCATTCGCTTCACCAATTTAAATAGAAATGAATGTAACTAATGACAAAGTTGCAGTGTCACTAAGATTTTCATCTAGATGCTCATTCTCATATTTACTTTTTTTGGTAAGGACTCGGCTGTTGGTGTCTTTTTTGTCTGTTCTTCACTTTCTCCAGTGACAATGACATCTTATTTCTCAATCAGCTTTTGTGTATTTTTTTTGGTTAACTGATTTTGAGAAAGTTTATTAGTTTGTTTGTTTCTTTTAGTCAGTTCAAGTGAATAGTTATAGTAATCTAAAAATGTGTGTTATGGATATGCTGTCTCTCACCTGATGAGTTCCTTTTCTGTTATCAGGGATAATATGGAAATTTATCTCTCATCTGCTCATCCAATGAAATAGCTGCACATTTGAAATATTTTTGCTGTTTTCTTCAGGAAAATTATGGAATATGATTGGTTAATTAGTTGGAATGGCCAAATGGTGATGCGCAATGATTATTTTGAAGCTGTGTCCTAGATAAATCATTGTGGAGAACTTTGTGTGACCACATCTTAGAATATGAAATTATAACTGCTGTCCTGAGTTACATCAATTAATTTTGTATACAACACAAAGAACTTGAAAAATCATTTGCTGCATACTGTATTGGTATTCCATACTTGACTTTTACAGTATATGCAATAGGTTATTATATGTATACATTATGTACAAATCTTACCTTAAGTATTGCAGCCTTGGAATGTACATGTATTGAATATTTAAAGATGGAAATAGTTTATGAGGTTTGAGATGCTTGACTGGCAGGCCACAGTTTTCATTGGTCCATTCTTGCACCTCATTAGGATATGGTGTTTTCACTCATGAGCCCATGTGCAGTTGATTTTATTATAAACAGTATAGATTTGACAAACCCTACATTGTTAAGGAAGGGGAAAGTTTCTATATCCTTAAAAAGTCAGGATTCTATCATCCCCCACATAGGGTAGGAAGGGGTATATATAAAGTTGGGGTGTGACAAACCCCAAATCATAGGGAATGGGGCAGTAACAATGCACATGCTGTGGTTAGCATATGTTTCAACTTTGAGACAAAAGTGCTCCTATGTATCATCTTTAGATAAGAAACTAAAGATTCTGGAAGATTTCAATGATCACGTTCAGATTATTCAGATTCCATTAAACTTTTTGTTATTTATGACTCATCACGACGGTTCGGTCCACAAG
>JBCEWB010127148.1:0-10100 GCA_039654565.1 Peronia peronii | reverse complement strand
GGGGGGAGAGAAAGAGAATTGAATAACGGAGTTTTGGAATATGGGGAGAGTTTCAGGGTTTATGGAGACAAGAGGAAAATGGTCGGTCAAAAATATTAATTAAAAAAAAAAAACCACAAAAACGAAACAAACAATCAAAGAATACGAACAGCTGCTAAATCTTTCTATCTGTGCTGTCTGACGTTTTGCAGACATTTACAGACATCCCGGACAGAAGTTATTATTCAACGAGTTTATGATCACAAATTTGGAGCCAGTCATTACATGAGTATCGCATTATTTAATATTTGCCGACGGTGTTTTTCGGTTGAGATCGAAATATTTCATCTTTTCTGTCAAGATAGACATCACTCTAACACTTCGTTGCTGTTTTTTGTTTTGTTTTCGTGGAATAATCCTTGAACGAATAAATAAGCAAATAAATAAATTGATAAACAGATAGATAGAGAGGCAGGCAGACAGGCAGATGAACGAACGGACGGGTAGACGTTTACAGGATGGATGGATGGATGGATAGATGGACGGATGGACGGATGGATGGATGGATGGGTGGATGGATGGATGGATGGATGGATGGATAGATGGGTGGATGGATGGATGGATGGATAGATGGGTGGATGGATGGATGGATGGATGAATGGATGGATAAATAAATAAATAACTATATTTCAGTGGCAGCTACATAATGGGAGTGCAGTAACAACGCGCCAGGATGGATAATGTCCCATAAAATTCTCTGGCATCCAGCAGGGCTCTTGAAACAATAACCTTATGGCTGTGCAGATGGTCTCATCGGCTGGCGGAGTTTGCCTGAGTACCTGGAACCCAGAACCCGTTGGCTGGGCTAAGTAAAAACTCTGTTTTAGCTTTGGAGTCATTTTGTGTCATCGGCTCTCTCCCCCGGAGGGGGGCCTGGGGTACATGAGTGCTCCCACCTGCAGGTGGGAATGCTATCCTCGACGTTCCAGGGATGACATCTCTTCTCTCTCTCTCCTTGCACCTGCCTTCTGTTCCACTCTCTTTTTCCTCTTCTTCTTTGACCTGTAAACGTATCTTACCGTGTTTGGCACAATATAGCTGTGATCGTGCTGGTGTGCTGTTTAAACCCAACACAAACAAACAAACAACCACCCGCTCTCACTCTCCGAACCAACGGGTTCTGTTCTGAATTTGCCACTGGCTCAGGGTTTGCTCACGTGATGTCTGAAGTCAGATTACGAACAATAGCGCTAAATGTCCTTTAAGCAACCTTAAAATATGTACAAACTTTTTTGGCTCTTTCTTATATCCGGTTTAACAATCCTTTTACGCGAATTTATTTAATTATGTATATATAGCCTGTCAGTCATAAGAAAGTAGGATTACTTCGTCTTTAAGTACTTGCCCAATTTGGTAAGAAGAATTGTTGGGAAGTCTTTCCTGGACAGAGGCGTCTCTGCCTACTCTTCATCAGATTTTTTTTTTTTTTCCATCAAGCATATCGCACATGCAGGGCCGCCAAAATATACATTTGCTCTTATCCGAATCAGGATACCGTTTAGGTACTGAAGAAAAAGAACAATTCTAAATTTTTCATATAACCCGATAGGATTCCAGATAAGTGTTTCGCGGAGGTGCGGAGGCCTATCCGTTTGGGCACGATGCCCCCCTCAGGATATCGCAATCGCAGTAACAATCATTTTGAGTCAATTGTTTATTTGGCAGGACGTTTCACGGTGTAAATAAAGAAGTGGCACTGCTCTATAATCATGGGTCATGTCACAGTATTGAGTAAAAGGGGCTAACTAGTATCAGTGGCCTAGTGGTTGGATGGTCGGACTCAAGACTCAAAAGTTCCTGGTTGGGGCCCTGACTGGTCCCGACATTGTGTCCTTTAGGAAACACAATTTATACACACTTCCTGACTCGCCCCAGGTTAAAATGGATACCCGGCTGTAGACAGTGAAGGATATTGTTAGACTGATAAGGATTTGATCAATCTACTATCATCATCACATCACCATCACCAGCACCAATACTAAAATATCACCATCATCACCATTGTTATTACCACCTTTACCACCACCATTATCACCTCCATCATCACCTCCATCATCATCTCCATCATCACCACCATCATCACCTCCATCATCACCACCATCATCACCTCCATTATCACCTCCATCATCATCTCCATCATCACCTCCACCATCACCTCCATCATCACCTCCTTCATCACCTCCTTCATCAAATCCATCATCACCACCATCATCACCTCCATCATCACCACCATTGTTACCACTACCACCATCAGCATCACCACCATCACCTCTGCTACAATGCCGCTACCACCATTCCATCACTACCACTACCAGCACATCACCACCACTCCTGCTGTCACTGTCACTACAAAAACCACCATCACCACCACCATTATCATCACTACAACTACCACCACGGCCACAACTACTACCACCACCAACATTACTATACCATCACCACCGTCACCATCAATACGATAATCGCCACCATCACTACCAGAATATCACCACCACCACCCCGAATACTACAACCCCCTCTTCCCCACCTTTGTCTTTTCTCCATTACCCCCCCCCCCAAGCTTACCCGCCGACCTGATTGGCACATACCACGGCGCTCTGATGTCACGGTAAACCTTTGGTTTATTCCAAAAATAAACAAACAAGGCCTTTGTTTTTCTTTCAAATCAGACCCAGCCTGCCCTGTCAAGATCCACACAACACAAAGGTTTTATACCGGAGGGGAGTTAACAGACATTGACAGAACAGCCCAGCCGGTCATTGTTCGTGTATTTATAGTTCTCATTTTAGAGAGGGGGGGGGGGGCTAGGGGAGGGGGAAGGGAAGCCCAGGGTCATTAAATAGAGACGGAGGGCAGTGATTTAGAGCCTACAATATTGATTGAATAATTGACTCATTCATTCATTCATTCATTCATTCATTCCATTCATTCCATTCATTCATTCATTCATTCATTCTTTTAACCATTCATTTGTTCATTCATTCATTAAATCATTCATTCATTAAATAATTCATTTAGTCATTCATTGGTTCATTCATTCATTCTGTCATTCATTCATTCATTCCATCATTCATTCATACAGTTATTAATTCATTCTTTTACCCATTCATTTAATCGTTCATTTTTTCATTCATTCATACAATCATTCTTTCGTTTATCCATTCATTCAATCACTCTTTTATTCATCCATTCAGTCACTCATTGATTGATTCATTCATTCGTCTGTTATACATCATTTACTTACTCATTTATTTGTTCACTCATTTATTCCTTTCTTTCATTTTTTTTCGTCCATTCTTTTCTTCTGGTATCATTTGTCTTAATTATCTGTATCGTCATCGACGCCCATGCGTCACAGTTAATCCTTGACATTTCATAAGAAGTTGTGAAATTCCTGTAACAAGAACTATCATCGATGAAACGACTGTTTTCTCATAATTATAGGCCCTAACCAAAACCTGTGTGACTCTTTAAGGTCAAGGAGTTTAAACTATCATACTGGAGAACGGACTGATGACATCACGCGTGCCGAATGTGGAGCCATGGCCATGAGGGCAAGAAACCTGTTTAACGTTAAGACTTAACGCCGTTGTTGTTATGTTACCACGTGCAAAACTAAACGAAATTCGCGTATAGCAATACTGAATCTAATCCCATGGCCATGACGCCTGTATTGGCACGCTAGATACACTGTGTTTTGTTAAGGCGGCGTCATGAGTCCGCACTCCAGTATAAATAGTATAAGCTCCTTGTTCAAGGTGCAGATATGGTCATTGAAAGCAAAAGTGCCGTGATTGTCAGAGTCTAATTGTGGACAGGATCAGTGAATGTTGCAATGATTATTATGGTCATGAAATTTGAGGAGAAGGAAGGAAGAGAGGAAGGAAAGAATGAAGAAAATGAAGAAGGGGTGAAAAAGGAGGAGAGGAGGAAGAGAGAAGGACGGAAGGAAAGAAGGAAAGAAGGAAAGGGAGGAGGAGAGGAAGGAAAGAACGGGATAAAGAACAAAGGAAGGAAGGAAAAAAGGACAGGAAGGAAAAGAAGGAAGGAAGGGAAGAAGTACGGAAAATTGAAGGAAGGAAGGAAAGGAAGGGAGGAATAAAGGAAAGAAGGAAAAAAGAAAGAAGGAAGGAAAGACGGAAAGTAGGAAGAAAGGAAAAAACGAAGGAAGCAAGGAATGAAAGAAGGAAGAAGTGAATGAAAGAAGAAAGGAAGGAAAGAAGGAAGGGGGAAAGAAAAAAGTGGAGAGAAATTCAAAGAGGATATATAACATCATTGTTATTATATGTGGTACAAGATGTACAAGGGCGAATCGAGATTTCAGCTTCTTAATTGGCAATGTGAGAACCTTTGAGTCCTTTAACCCAACAACTGCCAAGCCCAACACTGGTAAAATGTTGGATGGCTAAGTAGATAGTTGGAATACAAATAGCACATACTCTGTGCCTTCGCAAGGTAGATCTTAATAGCAATTCTTCTGCTGTCCAGAATGCAATGAGCAAAGATGGTGTCTCTTGTATTTGAAAGAGAGGAAACAACACTGAAATTAATGTCTATGTCAGAAGCTTGGCACTTCTAGGGTTAACGCAGCCCGTGTGTCCGCTATGCTGGTCGGACGCTGTGGTATAAGGGATGTCTTCTTTGTCTGTCTGTCTGTCTGTCTCCATCTTTTTAGCTTTCTTCATCCAACTCACACGCCACCATCTGCATCGTTCTGTCTGAAAGATTCTTTTTCCTCTGTCTGTTTCTACCTTACTCTCCCCCCCCCCCCCCTCTCTCTCCTTTACACTCACACACAAACACACAGCAATGTCTGGCGAAACGGTAAACATCTTAGACAAACAAACAAACAAACAAAGGAACCAGTCATCTTGTTTAAATGGCCTAGACAGTTATTTAATCCTCACAAGGGCTAATTAATTGTGTATACAAGCATAGCAAAGGAAAGAAAGTTAATATCTCACCAAGCATCTGTCTGAGTAATGTTTTCAGGCTTTTCCCGTTTGTCAGTCATGTCTGCAAACTTACATATGTGTTTGAGTTGTACTACATGATTATGTATGTGAGCGTGTCTCGAATCATTACCATATTATGAATTTGTACGCATGTTGTTGCCCATGTTTGTTTTGACGCATGTTTCGTGTGTGGCTGTTCAACATTTTGGTTCTGCTGTAAATCGCTTCGAGCCCTTCAGGGGTTAGGCGCTATATAAATGTCCTTTATTATTATTATTAATATCTCAGATAAATATCGTTTTGTTGTGGTTGTTGTTGTTGTTGTTGTTGTTGGTTTGCTTTGTTTTTTATTTTTTTTTTTTGTTGTTGTTTTTAATTTTTAGAGAAAGCCATATGTTACCCAGGCGCCATTGAAAACGGCACAGGCGCACGGAAAGCTCATTGTAGCCATTATATCGGGTGATCTTTTAAAGCACTTAAATTACATGGCAAACCATCACAGTTGGAGCTTGCAGGCAGTGTAATGCTACCCTCTTCTAACAGAACGTCACACATGCTTTTCCAGGTCAAATTTGGTTTCTGTCAGATCTGAATTCCCGATGTCAGTAGGACATCTTTTGTTGTTGGTCCCATGTCTGTGTCTTGAAAAAAAAATAAAAAAAGAATGATTTTATACATTTTCTTCTTATACTAATAGTATAACTACGAATAGTAGAACACAAGATTTCAGGAAAATCCGACACCGGAAGTACGTCAGGCGTTTTCTCACGTCATCAAATCATTAACCACTTCTATTATTATTTAAGGAGCATCTAGGTTCAACAGGCTGTGAGTCTGTCACTCATAGCGAAGAGTTTTAGTCGCAAATTTCCTACCCAACATAACAGGGTCAAGCTAAGAAGTGAGGCAGACTTACGGCGGAGGCAAGGCCAAGGTCATGGTCGATGGAATTTCCTGGGATATTGGTGAACTTTATTGCTATTTACTGAATATTAACAGGCTGACCTGTAAAATTTAATTTCCTGCATAATATGCAACGTTTGGTCAGATGAGAGTTCAATGGTCCCAATCTTCTTGTGTGTGGAATTCCGACGTCTATTCTTCTCGGATGAGCGCAGAAGTATTTAAAGTCCCTAAGTCCGACGTCTTTTCTTCTTGGATAAGATCAGAAGTGTTTCTTACGTCCTTATGCAAGGACGTCTAACTCTTCTCGGATAAAGGCAGAAGTATTTTGGACGTCCTTAAGTCCGATGTCTAACTCTTCTCGGATAAAGGCAGAAGTATTTTGGACGTCCTTAAGTCCGACGTCTAACTCTTCTCGGATAAAGGCAGAAGTATTTTGGACGTCCTTAAGTCCGACGTCTAACTCTTCTCGGATAAAGGCAGAAGTATTTCGGACAAGTCCGACGTCTAACTCTTCTCGGATAAAGGCAGAAGTATTTCGGACGTCCTTAAGTCTGACTTCTACTCTTCTCGGATAGAGGCATAAGTATTTTGGAGTCCCCTGTGAACCGTACGCACATTAGGGAACCCTTGGTAGTTATTGAATGGGTTCAAGAGTAGGTGGAGATGCCGCTGCTGCAAAATTTCAGTCACAAACTAACGAACAAAGGCACAAAAACCTGCAAAAGATTTATGTCTGACCAAATTGTCCACACATCGAAAGCCGAGATATCCTACTCATGAAATGGAAAGATTACCTACATACTTCAATAAATAAATAAATAAATAATTGAATAAATAAATAAATAGATAAATAAATAAGTAAATAAATAATTAATGACTACATGAATGAATGAATGAATGAATGAATGAATGAATGAATGAATGAATGAATGAATGGATAAATGAATGAATGAATAATTGAATAAATAAATAAATGAATGAACAAAAATTAAATTAAAAGCTGGCAAGGAGGAAAGGAGAGAGAGAGAGAGAAAATATCTGATCAAGATAAAACCATTGGGTTCCTGTCCGACCCGTTGCCTTTCACGGACGCCTCCCTAAACATTTGTTTTTGTTTAATGCCAAGGGTGAGAGCGGAATGCCAAGCCAATAGGTCTTGGCTGTTGGTTCTTGTTAACGTGTCCTGCCAGTGCGTCTGTCTGTACGTTTGTACATGTGTCTATTATGGGAGTGTGACAGAAGGTCGTGACCCTACTTTGTCCGTTGTTTGTAACATCACATGCAACACTTTTTAGATATACTGTGCAAATACTATCACATAGAAATACGTGATGAAAACAGTGATACATATATATTAATATAACATAATATAGAAACGGTACATACGGTCCAAATGCTGTATAGTATGAGAGTGTGACAGAAGGTCGTGACCCTTTGTCTGTCGTTTTCAACATCACATCTAACACTTTTAAAATTGATCTTTTCCTGCTTTCTCTCCATCACAGGAGGTTCTTATTTTTATCTTTCGTCAGACTGTGAACTTATATGATTCAAGATACAAAGAAAACAAGTTGTATAATCTCTTTGAAGTGTTAAAGGGAATGATGTAAACAACAGTCTCCGTGTAGATCTATATCATTTGATCAGCATTAGTTTTTTCACTAATTCCAGCAGTCAGAGTGAATAGGTTTCCTTCGACCAAGCGAAAGGCTGGAGATACCCGCGTCTATTTTTACGGGGGTACAAACACTCCAAACTATTCACAAATTTGCCTCACTTTTCGGTTTGGCCCTGCTACGATGGGTAGGACATAAATGACTAAAACTATTCGCTGTGAGCCTATTGAACCTAGATGCCCTCCAATAACAGTAGTTGTGAGTAGTATTAATGAGTTAATGACGTAGGACAACGTATGCCGTACTTCCGGCGCCGGGTTTTTCCCGAAATGTTGTGTTCTACCATTGTTGTGGGATTTCGTGGTGGAGCGGAGTACCCATAAATGACTGTTCTATTTCTAGTAGGGGGTACAAACACTCCGCAGGGGATTTCCAGGTTTGTGCTTAGTCGAATATGAACTGTGGTAGAACGATAGATTGGTGTAGATCTAATGATAACAGACTTAGATAAAAGAGGACTCCCCCTCCTCCCCTCCCTGTTCCCAGTCCTATGCATAAGAGCATATTATTTATTTTAAGACATTTTAAAAATTATTTTACGCCCCTTTAACTCCGATATTAGCGACGGTGAGTCATTTTGGCCGTCCCCTAATAGTGCATATTCGAGTAAGCAAAAATCTGGAAATCCCCGATGGAATGTTTGTACCCCCTGCTAAAAATAGAACACTCACTGTTGTTTGCTACCGCTCCACCACGAGATCCAACAACAACTGTCACCGGTCCCGTGCATTTTTTATGTGATTTCCTGTGTCAGTGGTAGTGAACAGTTTGAAGTGTTTGTACCCCCCCCCCCCCTTACTGAAATTAACGGGGATTTCCTGCCGTTCGCTTAGTCGGAACCAAGGAGTTTATACTGTTCTACTGGAGTGCGGACTCATGACGTCACCTTAACAGAACACCATGTGTCTAGCGTGCCAAGACTGGGCGCCATGGCCATGGGGTTAGACTATTGCTATACTCGTGCATGGAGTGTAGTCAATACTTTTAAAATCTTTTCTTGTAAACAAACGGATTCATGATTTATTTATTTTATTTTTTTAATTACCAAGAGCTACAGCAAGAACAAATTACAATAGACTTGCTATCGTCAGATAATGGCAGTGTGAGTTTCGTGTAGTTTTGAAATAATTTACACGTGGTAACATGACAACAACGGCGTTAAGTGTTAACGTTAACTAGGTTTTTGCCTCTATGGGCATGGCTCCACATTCGGCACGCGTGAAGTCATCAGTCCGCTCTCCAGTATTGATGGGAAGAAATCTCTTACTTGCTTTTGTGAAGAACAAACGGTATGAAACAAACATTGTAAAAAGAAAAAAAAAAAAAAAAACTTTCTGGCGCTCGTTACATGAAAGACGAGGAACCGAAAATTCTGAAAAATTCACAGTGTGATGAAAATGTTCTTTTCTCATGGTGATGTTTGTTTGTTTGTTTGGTTCATAATTTGTTTTTTTTTTTTTTTTTTGCCTCTCATATTCTAATTGACAAAAGAAAAGTGATTTGTTTTTCCTTCTTTGCAATACCTGAACGCTTGTCTTGTATCTGTCGTACTTGGCAACGGGGTCGCGTTGGCCCTGTGGTTTGGCGTCGGCTTCAGGGTGAAAACAGCTCACGTCGGTGAGGTTGTGGCCGGGATCGACTCGCGGATCCTCCATGATGGAAGGACACGAAGATCGAAAACCCGAATTTTTTTCAGTGACTCAACGGTCCCCTGGCTCCCTCTGGATAGGGAAGCCCGACGTCTAGCCTTCTTGGATAAGGGCGATTATATTTCGGAGGTCCCGTGTGTACATTACGCACGTTATGGAACCCTTGGTAGTTCAAAATCGATGAGAGTAGGCGGAGTGCCGCTGTCCGGGCAAAATTTCCAAATTCCAGATTTCTACCCACAAAAATTCTCACCAAAATCAGGCAGCCTCATAAAGCCGAGATAGATGTAATCCTACTACTCAGGATTGAAAGGCTTAAGAAAAAACAACATCGCACTTGGCAAAGGAAATAATTGAGCATGCTAAAGAAAAAAAGAAATTCCCATTTCTAAATATCATTTTCTTTTAAAAGCCGCCCGGGGTCTTAAAAGGTTAACTCAGCGTGTCTTGTTTTTCTTTACCGAACTGCCAAGACCTTAATGGTGTAGGATAATGCCAGGGAAGCATTTAGTGATTTGAGGGGCCACCCAGCTGTAAGACTCCGGGGCCGGGAATTCTTGGCTAGGTAAACATTGGTACAGCGCTGACGAGCTAGCGGTAAGTGAAGGCAGGACTCCCAAACGTCGGGGGAAGGGGAAACCCAATATTTGTTTCGGGTGTTTTTGTTATTTTTGTTGTTTTCTTTTACTCTTTTTCTACGCCGAAATGGGAATTGAAAAAAAAAAAGGGGGGGGGGGGTGGGGGCAAATGAACTATGGCAATGGAGAGCTGCAGAGATAGGTGAGAAAAAAGAATAGACGGATGGATAGATAGATAGATAGATAGATAGATAGATAGATAGATAGATAGATAGATAGATAGATAGATAGATAGAT
>JBCEWB010127138.1:0-11343 GCA_039654565.1 Peronia peronii | reverse complement strand
TAGATAGATAGATAGATAGATAGATAGATAGATAGATAGATAGATAGATAGATAGATAGATAGATAGATAGATCTGTCAGTCTATCATTTTTTTCTAATTCTTGTTTCCTGCCACTTCTATTCTCTCCCCGATCGCTTCCTCCTCTCTTCCCCTGTCTTATCCCTTTCACTTTGTCGTATAGAACTCTCTATTCAGTTTAATACAATCACCTCTCTCTCCCTCTCCCTCTCTCTCTCTCTCTCTAGCTCTCCCTCTCTCTCACACACTTTCTTAGTTTGTCAATGTGTTCGGCTCTCCTGTGGCTTCTTCCCGGGGAGATTTCCATCCATCCTACCACCAAACCATAATAAACACATAACAAGTTACAGGTCGCATGTATTCTATTCTCCCATTTCACTGGAGCCATACTTCTTCCCTTCCTTATCCATGCCTCTTTCCACATCCCAACACAAATCACGCCTTTTTGCCCGCATTTAAGAGTGTCCCACCACTAGATTTCACATTGTCGTGTGAGACAATACACAGCCGGCTGATAACGGCGGCCCGTACTCAGGTCACCCCTGTGTAGAATAATAATCGGCGAAGGCTCGTAGTTGTCACCGGTGCAATATCACTGATACGGCTCAGGGCTCGCCTCATGGATTTACCACTACCGGACGGACCACTCGGACACAGAATGAAACGAAATAAGTGATATATGGCAGGCAGGCAGACAGGCAGGGGACCCCGGGCTGGTGTGACGGCCGGTAAACACTGAGCAAAAATCTTGCCCTAATCAGGGGGACCCCCTGCTACAGAAGGACCAAAATTTCACCTACTCGAGTAGCACCAACTTTTCTTTATCATAAACATGGCTGCCTTGTTCTGACGAGACGGCCTATTTACTATTTTCTTTAGCTAGCAAACAGACCAGAAAGATTCATTTTCGTTTAATTATCAAGCCAAACTTGCGATAAAAACTGACACTAAGACCGGAATTTTGAGAAAATTATTCGTTTCAGGGGAATTGGCAAAACAAAGATAACGTTCTTTGGACTGAACAATCTCCCTAGTAAACACCATACTATGCTAAGTTAGTCTGAAGAAACTAGCCTTCAGAATGGACCAGACTACACACCTTTCCTCCATCTAGTTCCAGTGCTGAAGATCTCTGACAATACCACAAAGACGCCAACGGACAACCCTATAAAAAAGGGGGGACTCCAAAATCCATGATAGTTTAATAAAATCTTTGAATAAGAAAAGATCTATTCGGTCCCAGGGGATCCACAAGACATTGTATTTCGCTCTTTGGTTCCCAGCACAGATCAAAACTATTGATCGCGGAAGGAAGGAGTGAAATCGGGGTTAGGAAACTGCCAAGAATAAGATCAATTTCTACACGGATTCGTACATTCAAAACCTGGAAAAGCAAAGCAGAACAAGGAGGAGGAGAGATCATCTTTTTTTTTTTCATTTATTAATATTATTATTATTATTATTATTTAGAGACCACAAACGGTTGAAACATTTGAATCACTGAAAGGGAGAACGGTTATCAAGTGGTAAAGAGTACGTGGAGAATAACAATGATCTGTCTAGAAATGTCAGGAAAGGCTGGAATTCAAGGCTACTTTACCACAGCATAGTCCAGAACGTTGGAAACTGAAAACAAGTTAATCTGTTGGCAGTAACGTACTTTCCAGCTGTATTACTGATCCCCAAGTCAACTGTACCGACAAGATTAGTGAAAAACTGATATTGACGATGTCAGTGAAGAACTAAACTTCTATAACAACAAACATTTACATGCAATGAAACCTTGTAGAACACCATTCTATAACATTTTAACGACTGATAAGAGGACAATTTTGTCGATTACATTACAAAAAGATCGGTTTCAAAATATTGCAAATAAAATCATTTTGATACCTTGTGATTCTAAATAAAATGAAATTTTCACAAGGAAAAAAGTACAGCAATTTTGAAAAATATGACAAAACCAATCGACAAAAGTCACATTGAGAGTGCCCACACCAAAGAACATCATTACAGCCTACCTGAAGATTTTTCTAGTAATGCAGCAAAGATAGTTCCACGTAAAATGGATCCAGCACTTGTTCTAGTGTACTAGGAATCACCACCTTGAAATCATGCGAACATTTCTTCGTTGTTGTTTTTTTTCCACATAATAGTGTATAATGTAATGACAATAAACTGACTGCCTGACAAAACTTAACCTTTCCCTGGGTTGATTCGAAGCACGGATTTCCTGTAAAGGAAGGCACTGTAGCCGCTATGTGTTTCAGTGTATAGCGGAGGTAAGAATACTACACATTTATCATACTGGGATACAGAACACAACAGCTTATTCCTCTGGGGACTATCAGAAAACTTTGTCCCCGTTTTTTTTTTTTTCAGGCTTGAACTTCGGGTCTCCAAGATTTATGTCTCTGAATGTGCCAGGTCTAATGCCGTTGATGAATCACTCACATGCTCTACCAGATCTGACAGCAAACAAAGGGAACTCGAAACGTTTTGAACGGCCAAACATGCGATGCTGCATAACTAAAGAACATGATACTTAGAAAGGGCGGAATTTGACATCGATAGTGTAAGGACACGCAAAAGAATGGTAGATAGAAAGATTCTTCGGCTTGAAAATAGGCTGCGACAGACTGTTGTACTTGGGAACATGAGAGTATTTTGGATGAATGGAAACAGAATATTGATAGGCGTGACCGTCTCTGGTCCCTTGTTTTTTTTGTTTTTTTTTCTTCTATCATTGTCTTTCTTTGTTTATTTGTTTGTCTGTGTGCAGTTCTTGAATTAAAACAACTTTTAAGTCCATCATTGCATCCTATTTCTATAATGATCATGTGAAAATCTGAGTAACAAGATGGAACCAACGAGTTGCTTTCTTTCTATATTATCATTTATCTATTACTGGTCCTGTGAAGATCTGTTTGAAAGTGACAAAGGACCACCAAAGGCTCTTTTCACTTCATCACTAGTGTCTGATTTTGATCATTTAAAAATCTGAGCAAAATTAATTTTAAAATTAAGGAATCTGTTGGCTCTGTTACCAACCAGTATCCAGTCTAGCTGTGGTCTGAATGAAAATCTGATTCATATGGCAAAGAAACTACAGAGTTCATTGGTAAGGTCACTAAATTAGTAACCAATACTCAAAATCGATCAGATTGTTAATCGACATGATCTGAAAAATTGGGTACTCTGTTGATTCTGTCAATAATAGTTGTCGACATTGCTTGAAGGCCATGAGTATGTTGGTTCCGTCCTTAAATAAAGGCTAATGCCGACCAGTGGTCAGTGCGCAGTGACGTCTTATTTGTACAACGTGTCTATCAGTGCACCCGTTGTTTGCCGTAACTACAACCCACTAGGACAGGACACACATACACACCACATCTCGCTCAACTGCTCTGGGCTCCCCCGCTGGTTTGCTCCAGAGAATAAATGGTCACCCTTTGTTTCCAGTAGTCTACTTAAGAGCGTCATGCTAGACTGAATCTGACTTCTCCTATTACCTCGCCCTTCCCAGACCTCTCTCACAACTTGACAAAGGGTCAGTCTATATACTGACCACAGCACCACCAGTCCCATAAAATCTACCAAAGGTTTTCTCACGTTGACAACAAGACTGTATTTTCTGATTGGTGCCACCGTGTCAGTCAGGGGTGTTAATGAAGCAAATGGAGCAAAAATTAGGCGTCGTTTTTATAATCGTCCTCACAATCATCGTGGCTCAGGAACCAGTGTAGTGAAAATGGTGGCATGTCTTTCCACCTGTGCTCTCTGTCCATAAATTCCTTGTCACTGTAACCGTAAATATAGATGTATAAATCAGTGTGCCTAACTGTCGATGTAACTGGACCGATAGAATTAACTATTAAACATTTGGATATTCTGTGCTATATTCAGAATCTTATTTCAGATATATTAGTGTACCAAGCATTAATCAAATAGTTTTTCCATCTTCGCATAAAAATTTAACGACAGCTGAGTGATAATAATATAAAAGGAACACTTATAATAACTTTAGATGTAGATTGGCGAGGTCGTTAATTTATGATTCTAAAGGCAATCTTCTGTTCGCTAATTAAGGGATGACTATAAAGGTGTCATCACTGATTACAAGATAAATAGTTGGAAAATGTTCACCTTCATTAAAAAAAAAATATCCAAATCTCGGTCTCATAATAATTATAATTATTTTTAATATGTCTGTATCTACACCTGCCCACGAAGCCACATGTAGACCACTAGATAGCTAGATCTACTATATCATACAGAGTAGCGAGAGAAATATGTTGCCCAACATTAACATACATTTGTTCACTACTGGCAACCGCTATGTAATTTAATGCAAGACAACTTACTTGTACAAAATTACACTTATCTTCACATATTTTCTGCACTTAAAAAGTACCAAGAAACATTTTTTTCTAAACATTAACTGACACTTATTTATTACTGTCAACCCCTAAGTGTTTGATGTAAGATAACATCATAAAATCGCATTTTTACTTCATATACATTCTGGACTTCTGAATGTTTAATATATGATTACTTTTGTCCTTTGAGCGCACCTGCCACCCACTCGGCACACAGTATGATTCTATTATTGCAAACTTTCTTATAGACCGATAAACAATTACAGGCACGCAGAGATATCAGAAGACCTATCAGAAGGTGTTACCCAGTCACGGGCACAACAAACCACAGACCTGTTAACCCTACGAGTCTCACGAGATTGATCTGTCAAAGCCTCGCATATCACACAAAGCACTGAAGTCACATTCAAATTGTATGTAATGCATTACCATTATACTCATAATGTATCAACCAATTTCATAAATTGAAGACTCTTGGGAAAAATACTCGTCTGTTGTGGGAGAATTTATATCTATTTTTTTTTCCTGAGGTTATATGCTATACCAGTTACTCCAGTTGTACATCTTCTGAAGTTTGAGTTTTTGTATTTTAAAATATTGACTGTTAATCTCTCATTGATTTTTTTTTCAATTGAACTTTCTCAACCCTGGCCCATATTATATGAAATACATAATGGCTTGGGTACTTTTCGTTCTGATGGCCTCAGCTATTATTTCTGAAACACGAATTTAAAATTCATCACAGAACCCGAACACTATGGCAATTTTTATTGACATTTGTAAGGTTAATCTTATTTAAAAAAAAAAAAAAGAAAGAAAGAAAACGAAAACTAAACAAAGAAAACCAACTCACAGTGTTAAAATCTATGCCAAAGAGTCAGTAGAAGCTGTATGCATTTTTTAAACTGGCCACAAAGGCAACAATAGCCCATGGAAGTTTAAGTCAATATCCTTACATACGATTATCACAGCATTCCGCCCCGTGTCATTTCTTTCTTTCTTTCTTTTTTTAAAGTGGCATTTCTGCTTTCTTTGATTTTGTTTTTAATCTTAATTCTACCGATTGATAAGGAACCACTGTGACCCCATACAACTTCGTGATTGTCGGGAAAGTGACAGCCGTGAAAGTCTGTAGACGTATTTTCTTTTTTCAGATCTAAGTGATGTCTGGCGGGCATGTCGAGACATTCTCATTTGACTGATGATAAAACAAAGAAAATGTGACCTAGGGTGATTAAAGCTGACATATGTCTCAGAGAGTTATGATTTTACACTGACGTAATATCCACTGTTTTCTTCATGGCAAATCTATGCCAGTCCTGGTGCAGATACTAGGGCAGGGATTACCAATCATTCCGGTAATGGATTCTTTAGTCTTAAGCAACACACAAGACTGCTCTGCTCCGCTTCGGAACAGTTGACCATACATGCCCGATTAAACTCAGCCGTGATACCTGTTGAACAAAGTAATGTTGTTAATTTTTTTTTCAACTTTGCAACAAAGCTTCGTTTGGTGCTATTGTGCGTTCTTAAGTATGTTCGATTCTTATCTTCGTTCACATCACCAAACAAACATGAAGAGGAAAATGCAATATCTGAGAAAGAAAAGAAAAGGAACATAAAGAAAACAAAAGAAAAGAGAGAGTCAGCCATATCATGGGAATTGTACAGCCAAAGAGTTCCCGAACCATACACTTTAAGAAGCGTTTGTACTTTTCGTTTTGCTAATATAAAACATTTTCCTGATTTTTAATAACATTTCTAAGCTTACAATACTAAACACCTTACGGGCGTTGCAGTCTCCTAAGCTGTACTGAGTGTCGTCAACTTCATCAGCTGAAGTCTAAATAAAGAGGAATTCGTTTTAGTTGACCTGTACATTGCGACAACTGTGGTATAGTTTCCCTTCTTGCCTGTATTACTAGCGCATTCCCTTTCAAATGTCAAATTCTTCATAGACAATTACTGTCTGTTAAGCCTCTATAGAAATGACGACAAGATTGGGTAAGATCGTTACATTTGACATCAAACTGATTTATCCATGTATTCTGAACAAATTGTGTCTCTGTTGCTGTTGTTAATGACAATCAAATTGCAAAGGAGATCCAGGTGGTAGACTTGAAATGTTGCCAAAACATCTTGGGTGATAAAACGGTCACACAGTACTCGGACCCCACAAAGACGCTCTGACATGTTATAACGGTGAAGAAAAGGTAATTGAGATGATATGGCCACAAAACAATATTATTGACCTTACTAAAACTGTACTAAAAAAAAAAACAATGGATGGGTAAGTAAAGCAGCTTGGGATGAGTAAAGATCAACAGACAAAAATCCAGGAATGGACAAAGAAAACGTTTGCGGAGACTCGGGTCTTCGCCCACAATCTACACAAATGGACGGCTCAAGGTGGAGTTAAGGGCTGAAAAGAAGCATAAATGAATTTAAAGCTGCTGCTGTTTTTGATGTCCTCCTAACATTATTTGGAATCTCCTTGAGAATCCAAAGAATAGTACTTTTTTGCTTAAGTACATCGACCCACAACGAGCTCATTGTCCAACGAGCAACTGAACAATGTAAGATATTTTCAAAGGGATTGGCCTCTAGAGAAGCATTATAGCCAACGTAGACGGAAATGCAATGGAGCGGGTATGATGGCTTATATTAAAAGACACTGCATCGAGATTTTGTTGTTAGGATCAAGTTTTAGTTATCGTCGTATGGCTTGAAACATAATCCCACTATAAATCTGAGTTAAAATTGATACCGATACTGAAATAAACGGGAAATATGCCTACACTTTAAAACCGAACGTCCATAACGTCTGAGCAGGATGTGCATTCAACTCATAGTTGAATCCAACAATTTCGATGGTCATCAAACCTGGCACGGCCACTCACTATATTCAATATAGGATCATAACAATCTTTGATACTCAGAAATGGTTCCGACACAGTCAGTACTACAGCGTCAAATAACGTTTCCGATGGAGAAAGATTCAACTGGGGCAAGAGAATTGCAGTCAACAGCTGGAAAGGAAAGGTTAACACGAAAAGCAGAGATATCAAACTCAGTTCTTCAGTCCCCCACTTCAACTCTCCTAAGGCCCGCCGTTTCTGATTATTATAGGATATGGCACAAACATTCTTATTTCATTAAAGAACACGTTACTTTAAATGGTTGTGATTCTTCTATCCATTCTTGGATTATGTCCAGGCTGTCAAAAAAAAATCGACCAACAGTAATGTGAATGATTCTTCCAAACGAGGTTCATAGAAAAGAAAAAAGTTTTAATTTCCCTTTATTCAGGATAAATTCAATGTCGAGAGACTCAAGACTATAGACTGATCGATAGTTGACCAACACACAATTTAATTCATGGAAGAACAGGTCATTTGTAATAGAGCGACATGTGCAATGTTTGATTAACGTTGACGGTAAATTTGGGATTTACAGATGTAACAATTTATTTAGTTCTTAAAGGATCAGTTTGCACATGAATGAAGAACGGACAGGAAAACTCTGGGGCTGTACCCAGTGTTTGCAGAAACAGATCAAAAGGAGAGAAGCTGAACTCAATTAATTTTTATGATATTCTATTTTCCTGTGAAATTTTACCTGTTCAATGTGAGCGTTTCTTTAACAGTATTACAGTATTATTATATGCCAGATACGTGTAATTACTATGACTATGGATGAATCTCCATGACACTTAAGATTGGCTGTTAATGACAGCAAGATGTTACTGCCAGCCCAGAAGAGAGTCATTGTTATCAGTTATAAATCGGATACGTTATCTTTATGGTGACCATTCATAAAGTCTTGAGTGGTTACAGTTCGAGTGGCAATACTGTCTCATGGCTTCCAAGCGCAATGTCGAAGAAAGAAATCAGGAAATTGCAACTGTTATCTGATCCACACACAACAAACATAAAATAGAAGCTATGGATAAATTCGGAAATGCAAATCATTCATAGTGATTGCCAGAATGCTTGTGCGTCCGAGTTGTTGTCTTATACCACTGATTTTTGTCACCCGTTAAAAGCCTTAGTCAAGAAACCACAATCTTGCGGAATTTCCTGTTTTGCTCAGTAATTGTTTCAATAGCCCAATCTTAAATTTGATAACAACAATAATAACAATAATAGTACTAGTAACTCAACAATAAGTGACAGTATCGAAAAATTAATACTATGCATTATGAGATCTATGAAGAATAATCAATGCTAATGAAAATTTGTTTACCTCCGAGAGGTCGCTTTATATTTTAATTTCATAATCATAAATCTGGAGTTTGCTGTTTGAATGCGATCTATCTCGCACCGCTGTCAAATGTGTGTTCTATGTGTCGTTTTGCTGGGAGATAGGTGGGGTAGAGAACTTGATGGCCACCTTTGTTTATATCTGGCTTGGCGAACAATGCGTCCATAGGGCCAATGTAACAGGAGGTATGAGAAAGCTAATCGTAGTATTAAGTTCTTTCATGAGCCCTACTAATTCAAAGGCAGTGCTGAATGGGGTCGGAGAATCAACAACATACGTGTATAAGCACAAAAATAAATGTTTTTTTTTTTTTAATAACGTTCTTTCTAATCATGAAAAAATAGCAGAAATATAATATCAGACATAATTGCAGAGGATAACAAGCAGAGACAGAAAACAAAACACACCCAGATACATTCACACGAAACAGAGATTGAACCCAAGGAACAAAAATAACAAGAGAAGAGTTTATATTAATTTTTCTTCCTCATACGCGTCAGCTCAACGTTACCTTAGCCTATTTAGATTATAATTGCTAAGTCACGCAGTCTCGTCAGAATAAAGGAGCAGCGTCGCAACCTTTCGGTTAGACATTACGTATAGTTACATCATGTAGGCGGCCTATGGAAGTGAGACAATTCCACTCTACTGTATTAGAAAGGTTCTTTTGATTGAGCGCAGATGTGATCAGGCCCTGTCTCCCACCTCTTAGATTGTTCACCCAGCTGTACCGGGGTTGTTTAGGACAAAACGTCAAGAGTCATTTACCCGATCAGCTTACAGACGCAAGAGAAAACTATAAAATGCCTGTAAAAATAAGCAAAGAATGGAGCCCCTACATGACAGTATCTCCTTCTCACCGCCCTTAGATACAGTCGGGGTTGGTGATATCTTATCGTTCAAATCTCGATCTAACCAATTAACACTCGAAAGTGATAGCAAATCGGGCATGTAAATCCCTTATTATTAATAAATTTGTCCGTCAAGCTCCTTGAAATCGGACAACGAGAGGAATAATGGTGGAAAACTTTTATGCATAGGCGTAATCTAACAAAGAAGTTCAGACATTTCAGAGACGTTTAAGAGATAAATGAAGGTTGTAAATTAAAAATGGACAAAAATGGGGAGAGGTGGGAGCAAAGGATTTCGAGACGAGAGAGTGGAAAGATCGATCTGGGCATTTGTTCTAAATTACTATCATTCTTTTAATTAACTGGGACTAATGAATCAAAATATGGAGAGAAAAAAATTCAAACGATAAAACTGAGGGAAATAAGAACGGAACGGTTTTACAGATATAACGTCTTCAGACTGCTGAAAACTAAAAAGATAAATTAACAATAAATTTGAAATTAGGAGACTATGAGTTTCTAACTTTGATGAAACCAACAGAAAAGCAATTTACATTTGGATTTATATAGCCAATTTTGAGCCCCAGAACTACATGATAGAATAGTTCATTTAATTTGAAAGAGGAGTGAAAAGTTAACAAATTCGTTGTTTGAGCAAGTGATACTAAGATTATTGTCAATTTCATCACGCATTTTCAATATGCCAGTGCTTTATGTCTGAAACTATAGGGACTGTAGATAATTCAAGTCACAGTTTGAAATATTACATTACACTTAGACTAAAAGATTGCTCCAAGATTAGCACTTAATTCTATCATTACGACTGGAATTCAACAGAGAAGTATAATGAGCAGATGTTTGGCAAATCAACTCTTTAAGATATTGCATACTATCAAAGAAAGTCTGATGGAATGGAATGACATAATACAGAATAAAAAGAAAACTTAGAAAAATAATAATAGCAAAGAAATAAATGGAATAAAATAAACGAAGAAACAGAGAACCGAAAGACTTTACCTGAGAGCATAATTATTAATGGTGTGGTCAGCCTAGTTCTCTCTCACTTACGCGATCAAAGGTAACAGGAACCTGCTATCCGTTCACCAGCTAACAGACAAACAGTCACAGCTAGGTGAGACCACTCAGTGTGGGGTCGGGTAGGCCTATAACTAGGTGTACAGCGAGAGCCAGTCGGTCGGTCTCACATAGAATGTCTCTCTCCGTGCCGTTTCCGAATGGGTCGACTATAGCCCGCTGCCCGCTATCCGCACAATGTCGCACTATGCGCACCAACTCACCGCTAAGTTCCGCAAGGGACACCGCTAGCGCTGGCTAAACTACCCATTGCCTTACTGATTGCTCCGTCCAAAACCCGTAAATGCCAGCTTTTGGAAATACCAGAATGTTCTACTTCGGTTCTTTTATTTATTTATTTATTTATTCATTCATTCATTCATTGATTCATTCATTCATTTATTTATTCATTTATTTGAACGTAGGACTTAAACAATAGATAATTTTGTACATGAACTCCAAAGGAAGTTGTTTTTTTTATATAAGCTTAGTTAATGAGATAAAGAACTTGGGCTTTAATATCATGAATATCTTCAGAATAAGCCAAACTCAAGAAGCCAAAGAGTCTACAGAAGGTAATAATCATGGGCTTATTGTTGCCGGCGAACTCGCTATGAAATTAAAGAGGTTCACGCTCTCATATCAATTTGTTTTTGTTTTTATTTTTGTTTTTTGTTTTGTCTTTTTGTTGTTGTTGTTGTTGTTGTTGTTGTTGTTGTTGTTGTTGTTGTTGTTGTTGTTGTTGTTGTTGTTGTTG
>JBCEWB010127127.1:0-11343 GCA_039654565.1 Peronia peronii | reverse complement strand
AAGTTTTTAAACAAATGAAATAAAACATACACATACGCACACACAACAAAACAGCAACAACAACAACAACAACAACAGCAACAAGAAGTATATACTTTCATCGAATCCGATGAAAATCTTTCTATTATTGCCATTTCTTTGGTTTTTTTTTTTTTCAATGAAAGAAAGAATCAGGCACCCTCAAAACTTCCATATGCAATTTAGCGAGGAAAATGACATACCATCACAATGCGACCGTGTTTTCCTGAGATTGCTGTCTTACGTTGCTATCCGTGACATTTCTGTACGACCCCTGACACAAAGTAATAATAGGTGTGCACTGGGTCGTTAGGCGTGTGGTATTTTGGATTCATAATCTCATTTCATCTATCAATCGAACGTGAACGAAATTTTCCGTTGAAAACATGTTAATTATAAAAAATTATCTCATCTTTTTTTTATAGGATAAATTATAATTGTCGTTTCCTGACAGGAAACTACGTGAAACATTTTTTAAAAAATATCTTCTATGGGTGTTTTTTTTTTTTTTTTTTTGTCCCTCACCTCAAACAGGCTCGGGATTGTGGATAAAGAAAAAAAAGATGCCTCCCCCAAAAAAAAAAAAAAAAAAACCCACACACACAACACACATACCAAAAAATCTACCCTCTTAATTTGCCAGTTTAGCCCCTGTTCTTATGAGGGCTAACAAATTCCTCATTGATAAAAATAAAATACAGAAGATATACGGTAATTACCGTTTAAAAAAAAAAAGAAAAAGAAAAGAAAAGAACAGAGAAGAAAACAGCAAACAAACAAGATAAAAAATGACATATCACATCTGCCGCGCCCTTATGAGTGTCTCCAAATTCGTTACCCAGGGAAAAACAAAAACAGATCGTCATATGTAAAGATTTAAATGTCGTATAAACAACAGCGTCAAAAACAAGAAAAATAAGGCGGTAAAGAAACGGCTAGAGAGAAGAAACTGAAAAAAGATGTGGCTTTAATTTGTCAAGCCTGACCCATGTCCCATGACCCCAGAGGGACCACCAAAATCGAACTGATTATTCAAAAAATCAAATCCAAGAACAAACCATTGTTTTTCTAAATATCATTTTAAATGCTGCTGACGCTATGAACATAACAATAATCATTGAAACTACCACTACAAGAAAATATATACATGTTTTCTCGTAACGGGGCTTTATAAAGAGTGAACAATTTAGTTGTCGACATACCGGAACGATGATTCAAAGAACATTGTAACCATGGTACAGCTGTCATGTTCTTGTTGCAAAAGTCACTTAAAGGCAGAGATATTCACAATCACCTGCAGAATTTGTGTATAGCACATGGAGATCTGTTTTACGTATGAATATATAAGAAATTGGAACTGCGACTAACTGGGAATAGTAACAAGTTATTATTTCTTCTACTCATACATCCATCGATCTGTCCATCTCTCTCTCCTCTCTCTCCCTCCATCCATCGATCCATCCATTGATCCGTCCATCTATTCATCCATCCATCCATCCATCCATCCATTCATTCATCAATCCATCCATTCATCCATCCATCCATCTCTCCCTCTCTTCCTTCCTCCCTCCCTCCCTCATCCATGCATCCACCCATCCATGCATCCATCCATATCTCTCATTCTATCCACTCAATAATAAAACCACCACCAAAGACAACAGGATAGCCCACAAACAAGACCAAATCAGATTCGTTTTGCCTCAAGACTTCCTCCAATTTAACCCCATAATAATTATCTGTTGAAAGATGACGATGCGTCAATATTACACTCTTGCAGGGACGGAAGGCGAACAAAATTAGTTCCCTCCTCTTCTCTTCTACTTAAAACAACAACAACAACAACAACAACAACAACAACAACAACAACAACAACAACAACAACAACAACAACAACAACAACAACAGCAACAATCACCACCACTACCACACCACCAACCCACCACAGCAACAACAACAACAACAACTGCAAACAACCAGCACTATTATTTTGAAACAATCTGATCACGTGCAGACGGAAATAGCGAGATGATGTCGTAAATCGCCCGGTGAAGCGCTTGGAAAGGGGGCAGAACCCGTCTGTGTATTGCCTTTTCTCCCTTTGTACCGCCAGTGGGACGAAGCGCTTAATTATCAGGATTTAGCATTTGGCTTTCCGAGAAATTATAACTCTTGTCTCAGACATCGGTCGATCCTGTGCTACTTTCTGATCTCTATGACCGCCATTAACACTGTCAGTATAATGACGGTCCTTTTCCTTTACCAATAACGCTGGCATATTTTTTTTTTTTGAGTTTGTTTTGTATGTGAGTGCACAACTGTGTGTCTTTGTGCTGCCTAGTTTTACAATATTTTAGACCATTCAATGAGAGGGCAAGATTATTTGACAGTCGCTTGATATTCATCTCTGCTCCATTAAATAACGTGATGTCTTTCTCTCCATATTCTTTCTTCTCAGTGTGTGTGTGTGTGTGTGTGTGTGTGTGTGCGCGCATGATATGTGTGACTAAGTGCATAGTATGTGTGTGTCTGTGTGTGTGTGTGTGTGAGAGAGAGAGAGAGAGAAGCAGAAAGAAAAGACCGATGAGGGAATCCATGCCTGGGTTTTCGCTATGTTTCTTTGTCTATTGTGGGTAGGAAATTGTGACTGTCCTTTCTATTCTATTGTTCTTCTCAACTTGGATCTCTGCCTTTGTCTGCACGTTCTGTTCTGTAGGCGGGATCTGTCCTTGTTCATTTCTATTTCTCTTACTTTTGTAAAATATCTTTTGTTTGGGTTTGTTAATGTTTTTGATAAGATGTACTTGCGTGTAGCTCATTTTCCCTCGCCTCCTCCCCCCCCCCCCCTCTCTCTCTGTGTGTATATCTGTCTAGGTAGGTGTTGACCTGCGCGAATATATTCATGTATAACATGTGTTTTCTCATTCCTCTCAGTCTGGGCCTGCGAAATAGTCACCTCCGAGGTTTCCCTTTCTACCTATCCAGCTCTTGTCTCTTTGAATCACTATCTTTATCTGTATGTTCTGTTATACTGAGCGCCATCTGCCACTTTTTGCCATGACATGTCTCTCACTTTGCCTACTTGAAAAATGTCATTTGTTTGATTTGGTTTCGCTGTACTGTATGAGTATTTATCTCTCTCTCTCCCCCCCCCCCCTCCCCCCAACCGCTCTCTCTCTTTCTCTTTGTGTGTGTGTATGTATGTGTGGGCCTCTGCCTAAACCATGTATAGATGTTTCATATTACTAACTCAGGAATTCAACGTGTGTAAATGTGACTGTTCGTTGTCCTTTCTATCTATCCTCTTATTCTCTACTTACAATTGAATATTCGGCCTTTTTTCATGGCCTGGTCTACATTTCAAAGTATACAATATTAATCTTGGTACCTCTGTTGAACTCTTTACCTCCATTTTTTTCTGATAGATTCCTAGTTTGTCCATTTGTGCGTTAGTCTCTGTGTGTGCATGAAGGCTTCTCTTTGTATCTCCCCTCCATCGTTCTCTTAATTTCCTAATTTCTTCTGCCTTTCCCCTCCCTGTCTTTCTCTCTTTTTCCTTCTCTCTTTTATCCTCTTCTTTCTTTCTGTCTTCCTTTTTCACTCGACCCCCCCCCCCCCGTCCCCTTTTCTCCTCTCCAGCTCACTTAAATTAATGTGAAATCGATACCACAGAATCACTTCAAGCACCCTCGCCATAATCGCTCTCATGACTACTGCCTCGCGTATTTCTGCGGCTTGACCTCAGCACTCGACACTCGCACATTGATTGGTCTCAGCAAATTTTATGATTATTTACGACCATTTATGATTACCGTCGCCAGAAATTTATGGGCCTCAGTAGCACGGAAGCTATAACGTTCAATCCAAAGGGTTTGTGTGTTTTCATTTTGCTTTACGTGAACTTCTTTACCCTGACAGTCGTAAATTTCCTTTCGCCAAGGGCTGAGAATGGCTGTATCTGTGACAAAGTGGAATGAAAGAAAAAAAAATGAGAAACAAAGAAAATAAGAAAAAGGCAAAGGGAAAAGGAAATATAGAAGGAAAGAAAGAATGAAAGAAAGAAAAAGAAAGAATGAAAAAGAGAGAAAGATAAAATGAAAGAAGAATTACAGAAATAAAGAAAGACAGAAACAAAGAGAAAAAGAAAAAAATTATGAAAAAGAAAGAAAAACAAAGTATAAACAAAAAGAAGTACAGAAAAAAAGAGAAAGAAAGACAAAAGATAAAGGAAAAGAAAATAGATTAAAAGAATGTGGAAAAGAAAGAGCAGAGGAAGATATTGCTGTTTGTTACGAATGAGGGAGGGGAGGGACAGAAGAAAGGATGGCAGCTCTAAGTGAGGTAAGGAGAATGCTTTCTTCACCAGTGATTCTGGGAAGGAAGAATAGAAACGAGGGAAGATGGTTTGCAGCCGATGAAAATGTTACCCTGGTATGGTAACAACAGACTGACAAGTGCTACTTTACCACGACTTGTCTTGAGATATATATATATGTCGTTGGTAAAATCATGTCTGTTTGACATTCTTTCTCTCCTTCTCTGTCTCTCTCTCTCTTTCTCTTGTTCTCGTTCTCTCTCTTCTCTCTCCCTCTTTCTATAAAGCTCGCTTGGTCTTTCATAGGACAAGGTTATACATATTCCACTATCTTTAAGTTATCACTCGTTGTTATGATCTGCATTCCCATCATAGCTGCTGCCATTATCATTAAGCAATAAAAAAATTAGAAAAAGACAAATCACGCGCTGCCACTCAAAATTTATGTCGAGATGATAGCGGTAATTCGAGGGAAGACTCGACTTCAGACATTTTTCCTATGAGACCGGGAGACTTCAGAAACATTCATGTTACGGCTTGTGCATCTCTTCCATGAATGAACATAAGTACGAGGGAGAAATGACAATGAGACAAGATGAAATGAAAGTGAGTCCGAGAGAAAGAGTGAAAACGAACAAGAATGGAATGAGAGAGAAGGGAAATGAGTGAGAATGAAGACGAGAGAAAAATGAAAAGTCAGAGAAGATGGAAATGTAAGAGAGTGTAGGAGATTGATCATTTGAGAGGGTGAGAGACCAGAAGTGAGAGACGGACTGTCCCGAAACTGAAAATGAGAAAGAATGAAAATATGAGAAGATGAACATATTAAGAGAAGATCAAATAAAAGAGAATAAAAATCAGAAAGGATGAGAATAAGAGAGAGTGAAATAAGGAAGGATGAAAATAAGACAAAATGAAAATAAGAGAAGAAACATATAGGGGAGGACAAAAATAAAAGAGAACAACAACAACAACAAGAGAGAGAGAGAGAGAGAGGATGAAAATAAGAGAGGATGAATGAAAATGTGAGCGCAGCATCGCTCGTCATCGCTTGGCCTACAGTACTATAGCTACCACCATGGTTTATCTTACTTATCCTTCTTAGCCCTCCGTCTGGAGTCATCGGGCCGCCTTCTGGCAAGTTGTCAAATCTGCATCCGTCGCGGTTGTGGGTCAGGCCCTGGCTCTTTCCAATTAATTTTCTCTTGATACCTTCCTGAATGTTGTCCATATCTCTTTTCGTGTGCCCACCTACTTCTTGGCTTCCCATCTGCTGTTGCATGTGGCACAGTTTTCAGCAAGGCCACCTGGATCTTGCTTGACAACCGCTGATTCTCTGCATAAACACGAATTAATGGGTGGGACATTTTACTGTCTGCCGAGTGATGGCCATTGCAACTTGACATAACGGCAGTGCAATTACGGGACAGACAGGGCAATATCAAGCCCGTCAAAGACTGCCACTTTTCTGATCTTTGAAGGATCTCGTCAGTGATTTCTTTACTGCTAGACAGTTGCTGCAAAGATGGCAGACATAACATGAACTAGATCTATTTTTATTACTGCCTCTCGGGAATTTGCCGTTAAGAAGAAGGATCCAGGAGCGTATGCATTGCATACACGCATTGCATGTTACGTCTCCACACAAGGAGCCATTTTGACTGTCAACCAAATTACGTTCTTTTGCCAAGTGCAAGAGGTATTACACAAGCATTGTAAAGAAAGGAAAAAATCACTTCTGGCTTGTTATGTGAAACATGAGTGACAGAAAATTCTGAAAACTTGATCATAATATTATGATGAAAATGTCTTTTTTTTTTTTTTTTCTTATCGTGCAATTATTTGATTTTTTTTTTTTTTTACTCTATATGTTTCAAATAACAAGAGAAAAAAATGATTTTTCCTTCTTACAATGCTTGTCCTGCCACCTCTTGTACCTGGCAATGGGAAACAACCTAGCTGGCTAGAAAAATGGCTCATTCATGTCTTTTTATTGACACTGAAATTCAGCGCTGGTGGATGGAAGACATTGTGGACAAGGAGAAAACGAGCCTTTAACGAGGACAAATCCACAGTAACGACGACAACGTCGATCGGCAGTCCAGGAGAACAAGGAGACGAGGAGGAAGATGGAGGAGGGTACGGTACCTACGGTATATTTATGTCTTTAACTTTATGTGGGTGGTTATCTCGGCTACGGGAGGAGAGGAGAGGGGAGGGAGAGGAAGAAGCAAAAAGAAAAAAATGGAGAAAGAAAGAAGAAAAAAAGAGCAGAAAAAGATGAATAAAAGAAAAAGAACACGAGGAAGAAAAAAACAAGAATAAAAAGCGAAAGAAAAAGAAGAAGAAGAAGAAGAAGAAGAAGAAGAAGAAGATTTTCACCTGTTTTATTTTCCTCAGTTCTGATCCCATTTTCCAGTACGAGAACCACTGTGGGCCCTGTCGACCGCACTTGACCAATGAAGAAAGACAACTCCGTGCGTAGTTTTACAGCCCACTCCAGGCATGGGCTCTGGAAGGGGGAAAGTTCTTCACGTGTCACACACACACCTCCTTACCGTCACCCTGTACCAGCTACTGGTAACACTGTATGTCTGCTACTGGCAGGCCCACCGTTCCAACATCTCTCTCTCTCTTTCTATCACTCTGGCAGTCATCTCTTCTTAATTTCCTCCTTCCTGACTGTCTTCTTCACCTCTCTCTTTCTCTCGCTCTCTGTTCTCTTTCTTCCCTATTTCTTCTTTCTCTTCAACTACGCTAATATAGATCTCTTGTTCTTTTGTTTGCTTTCTTTCTCTCGTCCTATCTAACTGCCATTCCATCGTTTCCCCCGTTGGCCCCTTCGTCCATTAGTCCACTGGTCCCTCTGTCTCGTGTCTGTTTGTCCGTCTGTATTGTCCATCAATCTATTTGTCTGTCCATCTTTTTTCTTTCTTTACTCAACAAAGACATCCCCTTTCATTCCGTCTTTTTTTTTTTTTTTTTTTGTTCTTTGCCACCTATTGCGCTTCAGTCTGTTACATCCATATCCCTAATCCCAGATTTAATCCTTCCCTTTTCACAGTCGACAATCGATTCATTTTAGTCGCTGCCTTAATCTCTGCATTCATCCACCATCCTTCCCTCTCCCCTTCTCTCATCTCTCTCTCCGCCTTCCTCATCCCCTCCTTCTTCTTCATTATCCTTTTCTCTCTTGGCTTCTCTCTGGCACACAAAACAACAACAACAACAAACAAACAAACAAACAAACAAACAAATAAAACCTCTACGTATGAACGATTAAAAAAAACAAACTATATGTCACATGCATTATGTTGACGATATCCTCTCTACACATACTCCTCTGTTTGAACACACTAGCTTTCCCCTGACGTGCCAGTGTAATGTAATATGTACTCAATTGCACCCGCCCAATAAGCTACTTTACTCACCATCATTTCCCTATAATCCTCTCAGTAGTGTCAATAACCGTATTCTGAATCTTCTCTCCGTGTGAATTGCAACATTTACCTCCCGACTCAAGCACCTAACAGCCAATACACAAAGTTATTGATTTAGATTTTATCTAAACTACTGATGAATGGAAAAAGAACGAAAGAAAGAAAAAAGCTCACAAAAAAAGAAGGTTTAGCTGCAAATATAATACTCAGCGACTTATACCACGATGGCTATCTGAATGATTGATTAATTCTCTTAGACCAACAGCAGTTCTTAAAACTAAAATGGCAACACTGTAGGGATCATGTAACAAATGAATAGGCCTGCAAGAGGATCTTGGAAGTAGGATCTTACAGAAAGCTCCTCACTATAGTCAAGAAACGAAAGTTGAGATGGTACGGTCATGTGTCCCGATCGTCAGCCCTATGAAAACCATCTCACCAGGCACAATCCGAGGCAGTCCAAAAGAGAAAGACAAGAGAGAAGAGATGGGAAAACAACATCCGCGATTGGACAGCAGTGAGATTTGCTGATTCTCAAAGAGCAGTAGAATACAAACATGGTTGGAAAAACTTAGTGGTTTTATGGTCAATGACGTGCATGTGACATCAGCAGACGCCAAGGGATAAGTATAGGTAACATAATAGGTAACACTGTCTTATAATAGCGGTGAGTTTCCAAAATTTTACCAGAAGATCATTTTTATGCTTACCGAATATTGTTTGCGGTATATACCTGTGTTCTAAAATTACTTTCTCAAATAAAACGCCCATCATGTCTTATGCTTACTTTTCTCACTGGTTAACCGAAACTCTTTGCCGCTGAAGGACCATAGGGGCACCTCAGATGGCTTGACAATCCTCTCTTTTGTTCTTGTTCTCTGCCGATCTCAGGGATTTGGCGAGAGGCTGATTTGTCCATTCTTTGATGTTATCTTCACAACCTTCTTCGTCTCATCTAACCCGAAACAGTTTCTAGTCTTTTGAATAAATCTCTGACTGTGTATTAAATAATAATATATCATTCTGGAATGAACAGAATTATGTGTTTCTGTCCCTTTTGGTCTGCTATACTTACCTTTTATTTTCATAATATGACTTTTTCCTCCCTATACAACAAGATCTTTGCAAATCCTCAATCGACAATGGCGCATGGGTACATTAACGTCATCAAATTAGAAAGGGAACTTCGACAACATATCATGATTATAATTTCTGGGAATCTAAGAAATCATTTTCAAAATCTTAGACATAACCACGGCAAAATTGTTAGAGGAAAAAACAGAGTGGCAATTTCATTCTTCAAACTTTCTACGAACTAACATGTTATTTGTTAATCGGACTATAGACAATATCTTGAACCTGGAATATTCGGTGTTGAATTCTCAGGCATCTTTATTACAAAACACCTCCATCAAAATTCTTAATTTTTTTCAATGGTATTTATTTTAACACTGCATCAACAATGTTATGATTGTGGGAGTTAATGGATTTTAATTTCAGACATCTTTATTACAGAATGACCTAATCCAAAAATTCAACTTTTTCAGTGGCATTCTACATGACAGCATTGTAACACAGCGTGGATAATGACGTGGACGCAGGAGGTCAATGGGTTAAAATTTCGGACGTTTTTCTTACCAAATGTCCCAATTCAAACTGTTCCAACTTTTACAAACTTGTCTATTTCTCACACAGCCTGAACAACGTCATGAACGTAAACAGTCAATGGGCTAAAATGTCAGATATTGTAACTACAGAATGTCTCATGCCAAATCCGGCACTTCATTCCTTGTCTAGCTGACACACACCAGGCTCCTTGGACGTGTTAACTCTTAGAGGCTCGGTGATCATAATAGCTCGGCCCATTCTTTACAAACTCTCTGAAATCGATCAAAGCGATCCATCGATCTATCAGCTCGCTCGGGCTAAAAACTAAAAACCATCGCGCTGCGCCATTGTTTCTGCCCGCTTTTTCATTCCTCAATCTGGCGCCGGCTCTGTCCACGCCTCCCGCCCAGCTTCTGAGATATGAAAGCTTTCCTTTGATTGCATTCGCTAAAAAGAAGAAGGAACAGAAGCAGAAGGAGAAGGGGAAGAAGAAAAATCCCGGTAAATATCGCGCTTGAAAGAAGCCGAGATGAAAACAGCGAGTTAATGGCGTCCTGTGTTTGGAAAATGCACTCGCATTTGATTTCCTACGTGCCAAGATCCTTTACTATTTTGTTCACGGAGGGAAAGCTGTGAGTGAAAGCGAGAGAGAAAAAGAGAGACAAAGAAAAAAAAAAAAAGAAAGAAAAAGTGAACAGAAAAGGTTTGAAAGACTTTTTTTTTTTTTTTTTTTTCCCAAGGAGAAATGTAATTAAGACACGGTGGGAAAGATGGTCGGGATATGCACGAAATACCATTCAGTCGATAAGGTGGAGAAATAATGATGGAAGAGGGAACCGGGGAGGATGATGTATAAACATGGAGGAAAAAATGGGATTCAAGACAAAGACAAAGAGGACGTAGACGGTGTTAAGGAATATTGTATGCCATTTTTTTTTTTTTTAACATAAAATATAGAAAAGTGATGATGAAGTAATCTTTGCTAATATCAGACTGAAACTTGTTCTTGGTCAGTGCAATGTGTGAAACGATTTCATCATAAAATAAATAAATAAATAAATAATAAATAGATGACTAAATAATAAACTGATAAATAATAAACAAATAAACAAACAAATAAATAAATAACAATAACTGACCGTACACAAAAGCAAATTCAGGTCTAGATTAAAAGAAACATTATATACATGTGTATTATATGAATTGCTAAACCTTGAAAAGAGAACAAACCTGTATACTCAAAAGTTCAAAAGACGAATTGTTACAGAATATTGAGGGGGGCTGGTTCTGAGTTACACAGCGTATAATGATTCCCTCCCTAGGCAATCGGAAGGCGAGGAGTAATAGACAATTAGCAGGAATTACAAGGGAGAAGAATGGGGAGTTGGAGCGAGGGCAAGAAGGGGCGGGGAAGGGGGGAGGGGGTGAGACAATGTGAGCTAAAATCTGGAGAGAGATTAATAGAAAACTCATGAAAGTAAATGATACGGTAACGATCCGCATGTGCCTGATAGTTCAGCCTTCGCAAAAGTGAGCACTCCCAGGGCGATTAATGCATGCCGGTGGCAGGTACTGAATGACACCCATCTCATCCACGTGGATACTTTACCCTTCGGGAAGAAGGTGAGAAAGGAAGGCGAAGTGATGTAAGTTACAATCCCCGCTGTTTCCAGCTGGCTGGCATGATACCTGTCTATACTGCCCACTGGTGTTGGTCTGGCACTATTCTCTACTGTACTGTGTAGGTGGAAAGACAGGTAGATAGATTGATGAATATAGGCAAACGAAATAAAAACAAAACAGAAAGTTAAACAAACTGAAGAACTGAGACGACGATATACGTAGTTCAGACATTTACAAAGACAGACAGACGGATAGATAGATAAGCAGAGAGAGAGAGAGAGAGAGAGAGAGACAGATAGATAGATAGATAGATAGATAGATAGATAGATAGATAGATAGATA
>JBCEWB010127116.1:0-11344 GCA_039654565.1 Peronia peronii | reverse complement strand
AGACAGACAGACAGACAGATAGATAGATAGATAGATAGATAGATAGATAGATAGACAGATAGATAGATAGAGAGATAAATAGAGAGAAGATGATAGTGAGAGAGACAGATAGAGAAATAGGGAGAGAATGGCAGTGAAAGAGTAAGAGACAGAGACTGAGAGATTGAGGAAAAAAAAGAATGCATTCTGATCAGGAATTGTGTTCTTTTGATGATCTGTAAAATGGATAGTGCTGTTGTCGTGTGAAGCAGAGAAAGAGAGAAAATTGACCAAACGATTTGCTTTTCTCACCCATGGCCTGCACCTAAGCACAATCCAAGGTAACATTCAATAATATGGAACAATACTAGATCTAGCGCAAAGGCATCAAAACTTTTCCTCTACCATAGGCCGTTTTCTCACCTACCATAGCCTATCCTAGTGCGTCGAAGATACGAGTGACACAAACAGATCAAAGATAGCAAACCTTATTCTCTGCCTTGGGGGAATTTCTTACCAAAGGCATATCCAGCACAAAAAAAGAGATAAAATATGGAACGCAAACTATCAAACTTGTTTCTCTTGTCCACAGGAATTGTCCTCATCCAAGACCCATTTTTGTTACGCATTTAGTGTTTCAAAGCTCAAAAAGTATGAGCAGCTTGACTTTGAGTGCGTGCCCAGTAGTATGGTGAGAAGAATTTTTCTTGGGAGAAATTGGAATTTGAAAATTTAGCTCCAACAGCGGTGTCTCCACTTAGTCTTCATTCCATTTTTAACTGCCAAGGGCTCTTAAACGTACGCACATGACCTGCAAAATATTTTCATCTCTATCCGAGAAGGCTGGACATCGGGCTTCCCAACCCAAGAAAGCCAGGGAACCGTTGAGTCACTGAAAAAAAAATGCAGGTTCTAATCTCCTCTTTTCTATTCCCCGAAAGGACTCGAATTTCGAACCCAAGACTTAATTAAGTGTTCACCCAAGAGCAGGTGCTTAATCTCACACCAAGACCTATCCTAGAGAGAGATCAAAGATGGAATCGTCAATACAAATGTATCAAAGTTTTTCCCCTTTCTAAGGAGGCTTTTCTCATGCAAGACCTATCCTGGAACAATACAGGTAAAATTATATGGATGCCCAGCTATCAAACTTTTCCCCTCTGTCTATCAGAGTTTTTCTCATCCCAGACCTATCCTGACACAACTAAGATCTAATACGGAGCCCAAGCTATCAAATCTGTGCTTCTGCCCACAGGAGTTTGTCTCGTTGTGGACCCATCCCAGCGGGGCGAAGGTGAAAACATAGAGCGGTCCGTCCAAAGGTATCAGGGAAATGAAGCGAACACATAGGGCGTCCAAGGACTACATTTATTATGACTCGAATCACCAACGGTCTGTTAATTATGGGTCAGCCAACTGTTAACTACCAGCAGGGAACTGGCGCTCAAGGTTTAGCTCTCCGCTTGATGGATTCTCTACAGAGACACATCAACTGAAGGGCTCGATGTTCTGAGAGGGTTAAAGTAATGAGAATACCACAGCAGAACGTTTATAGGCAATACAATGCCACCTGCAGTGATATGTTTTCCACACATGACAGATGTCGTCTGGTCTTTGATGTCACTGATGTTGTTGCTAATTCTATTGTTGTTTGTGTAGCTGTCGTTGCTGTTGTCATTGAAGTTGTTGTTACTGTTTCCTAGCCTGGCACTGTCATTTGATGACTGTCGTCATTTCTGTCGGTTTGTATATTCTTTCTGTAGTAATATGTATCATTGTAACTGTTGTTGTTGTTGTTGCTGTTGCTGCTGTTGTGGTTGTTGTTGTTGCATTATTAATGATAATGACGACATTTCCCACACAGGACAAAAGTCATTCGACGGTTGTTATCTCTGACGGGCACTAGTGCTATCGTTGTCTGTGTTGTTATTGTTGTAGTTGCTGTTGTTATCTCGTCACTACTGATGTTGCTGTATTCTCTGCTGTAGTTGTTGGTGTTCATTCTGCTATCGTTATTGTCAGAGGTGGTGATGCTGATGTCGTCGTTAAGGCTACTGTCTTCATAGTAATGATTTATCCATTCTGTGGCGCAAGGTATGTGTATATTTCAATTTCTGATCTTGTTTGTTCTAGAAGTATTCTCTAATCTTTACCACCGGATAACCCCGGGATGTCTCAGGATACGTATATACATTGAAAAATCCACACAATAAGACAGAGAGAAATAAATACCCCAAATCACAAAAGTAGTTTGACGAAAATATTCACCACCGTATTTACTCAGCCAACAGTTCTTAAAAAAAACAACAAAAAAAAAAACATGTCTTACAGTATTGAACTGTTTATGTCAAGGAATCCATACTGCTGCTCGAGGAAAATCACTACAGTTTTTATTCAGCTTTAGAATCATATACAAATAAAGATGCTCTGCGTCACAAGATCAGTATTGCTGCTGTCGCACTGGATTAATTACAGGTATATATGTTATGACCAAAGCCCGATGTGCAGCCAGTTCCCAACTTGGTAACATATATAAGGTATTTCCAAAACTATTGTGCAATGCCACATTTGCCACGTCACGGAAACATTTGATAAGTCTGAGCTATCCATACCCGGAGAAAATGTCACGAAGTTCAGCTTTCTTACCAAGCGGTAGCGTCCGGATGAAAAGTTCATACACAGTGGTATAACTAATATTAACTGCCTGGAGTACAGAAGAAGACACGGGTTAAAACTATAGCATCCTGACTGTTTAGACCTCAGGACAGATGCGGCAAAAAGTCAGCCATATTCAGCTGTCACTTTCATACCCTCCTGGTGAAGAGCTCATTGGCAAAAGTATCCTATGGATTTCACATGTCAACGAGTATATCTACCTGCCTCAGTGCCTGAGGAACAGATAAGACACAGATAAAAAGACGGCATCTTAACCCCCTCAATCCCCACTAAAAGGTAAGAAAATGGCTACCAACTCTCCCACCAAACAAGAATTCTCCTAACACACTATACGGTCCTGATGGCACGTCCATTAAACACAGCGTCAACACGGTTTAGTGTCAACTCCGCCAAAGAGACAATGAAAGCCACAGATTTTTAAAAAATGGACATTAACCCTTCTGAACCAACGGCAGCTATGCTAAATGGCCCACGCTAAAGTCTTCAATTTCTTCGCCTTTGTAATGGGCTATATTGCCTGACGAAGTGAAGTATCTTTGGACCTAGGTTCCCTCAATTCCTCCCTCCTTCCCTCCCTTCCTCCCTCCATCGTCAGTTCGCCCATCTAACCATCCATATTTCCATCCACCCATTCATCCATATCCATCAATTCATCCATCCATCCTACCTTCCACCGTTCCGCCCCCTCGCCCGCCCGTCTCTCCATCCATCCATCCAACCACAAAAAAAAATCTCAAAAATGATTCAGTGGATGAGTTTTCACACATTCTTAAAAATGGCTTGCCCCTGTGAGACATATTACAAGGGCAAAGTTTGGGGGCTGGGAGGGTTAAGAGGCAAATCACATCAATGCTGATAACATATCTCGGATTTTGGGAAAAGCTTCTGAAGGGGCAGGAACTGGTCACTTATGGGGAATCTCTGAGATAGCCCAGTCCGTGGTAAAGTGGTGATGTCAGAGCTGAAGTGGTGAAGCTGGCAAGAGAAGGAGAGAGAGAGAGAGAGAGAGAGAAAGAGAGAGAGAGAGTGGGGGAGGACACATTTGGAAAGTTTATTGTCCAAATATAAATACTGATGTTTGAAAGGTAGTCTATATTCTCAACACTGAATTTCTTTACTAACCGAGCAAAGATTCTAAGTTCTAAGTGATTAAGTTGACAGTTTGTGGGATCTGATCTCTTTGGGTTTAGGGAAATGCATTAACATGTGGTGTCTCGATTCTGAAAGTAATCCCTTACTGACAGAACAAGGCCCTCAGTTTTGTAGTGTCTGTGGGATTACATATTTATATGCGAGTATTTGCACCCCTCTGGTGCCAAAGAAATGAATAACAAAGCTTAAATCCTGAAATTTACGACTGAACTGAGGCACCGATAGAACATGTCCTCCAGTTTTATGTTTATGTGTGTAGATTTATAGGTGGCCTATGTCGTAACTTCTCCGTCTAGAACCAAGAACGGTAGACTCTGACACGTAAACCTGGCACTGAACTTGGCTATAGTAACAGGCCAGACACTTACTTCTGTATCGTGCTCATTCCGTAACATCTAACATATCAATAACGACAGTTCCAAACACTTTGGCAGTACAGATCATACACTAACAAATAAGTAAGACAAAGAGAGACAGCGAGAGAGAGAGAGAGAGGGGGGGGGGGAGGAGGAGGAGGAGGAAAAGGAGAGAAAAGGACAAAAGAGAGAGTCAAGGAAGAAGGAAGGGCGGTGTTGAACGCCCAGATATGGAAAATGCATAGGCTGTAATGACATCGCGATTCCACTGAATAAACAGCGCCACAATCCATGCACTCCTGGGTACATAAAAATGTAAAAATTATAGACTGACATGCTAGATCTACAATGATACGCTTCATATCCGCGCTGAAACTGAATATATGAAGGTGAACTAGCTGCAGTGACAAGCGCTCTCCTGATAAACTAAGCATAAATTATGCACTGTCACAGCAGATTAACCAGCTGAATGCAAGCGATTTCAAGAAATAAATTCTATCGACAGATCTCTGGCTTGTAACCTTTTCATTTCCAGCCAAAAGACACATCTCAGCAGCATTATGGCTATTCGGCTTGTAATGTTGACTGGCTGGCAACTGACATCATACAATGGAAACATACCCTCATGATGCAAGGGTTAATGACGATTAAAAAAAAAAAGGGGGGGGGAGGGTTACAATAGCTCTTTTGGAATGCCTTTTCGCTTAAATGATAACGCATTAGCGATTCCAAGCACTGGAAAACCAGCTCCTCCACTGCAAATATAATCCTCTTTATGGACTGTATAAATCTGTTATATATCTCTAGAGACTGAGGAATTTACAAATATGATGATATACAGGGGCTAAAACTTGAATAACGTCTTTCTTGTACGATCTCTATTGCACCCATATCGTCTGCTGCTCTTCTCGACAAGAGAGCAATCAAAATATGTAAACAGCATCACCTTAGATTCATTTTTCTTTACAATAAAAGCATATGTCATAAATCTTACTTACTGCATGAAAAACAGGGTCCAATAACAAAAAAAAAAAAAAAGACAACACATTAAAAGTCACTCCCTCCTCACCATATTTTAACTTGCTAGTGCTTCTGAACAAAAGAATGCGTATAAGGAAAATAATCAATAAATCAGCTTAATTTACATCACTTAGAACGATTGCATGTACATTGAAAGCAAAAATGCCTGCAAAATCTTGCCACTAAAAAACATGCAGGGAAAGAATGTAAAATACTATGAACAATGAAGTTTGTCTCTGCCGACTTTATGGTCAACACGCTAATAGCAGTGAAAAATGAATCACAAACTACATCTTTGCTATCCTCAGAATGTAATGATTGATGTCAAAAGGGACAGCAACGAGAAGGACGTGTAGAAACGTAAGAGCGACATCATCAGAAACAGTGCCATCGAATTCATGAGTCCTATAAATAAGTAAAGTTTCTTGGTTTCCCATAAATGCGCACAAGTGTATATTATGCAATCTTACTGCTGTCGTTCAACGACATAAACATAAACAGACAGATATTATATTTGTTCCCAAACATAAGCAGATAGATGTCACATATATTTCTCGATGTTATAGTTACAATTCAATGATATAGACTTGTTATCAGTCCATTGTCCTACCTGTTACATCCGCATTGCGAGGCTCAGTCCGAACTGAAGATAATTATAAATATCTGCGCATACTGGATGGCAAATGAGCGACAAATCTTTTTTTTTTGAAGAGGATCAGGCGGATTTCTGATTACGACGGGAGTGAATTGGTCTGCCGTATTAGAACACAACTCTATATTGCTAAATTCTATCCAGTACTTGAAAACTAACCTCCAGAGAATAAGGAATCAGAACCGTATGGAGAGTTCATCTCTTTTTAATTCGAATCCCACCTCATCGTGCGTATTTACATGTATGTGCTGACTTGACTTTCACTGCTAATCTAAATTTGGTAGAGTAAAATGTTCACAAACATTCCATAAGCAAGTAAACGAATGAAATGCACACTGCGTTCCTTGATTCTCTTTGACTTCTTGATGCTCGTTTCATCTGCTGAGCTCGAACATTAATTGACCAAAAATGGCCGATATGCACAAACAAGTAAAATGCACAGGTGGTGCATCAACCTCCCAGAATAAACAGAAGGCACAGATCGCTAAGTGCGGGTTCTCTAGTCCTTCGTTGATGATGCTCGTTTTATTTGCTGAAGAGGAACAGCAATTTATATCAATTAATTAAAATGATTTGCACGACAAAAACTTCTGTAAAGAATCTGAACATAGCGCATGTTTCCCGTTCACTTGTTCACGATACGCTTTCAGTTTATCATCTCGGGCAAAGCCAAGATCTTCCAGCATGTCGAGCAAGTCACCACATTCCGATGAATCCAACGTTTTTGAAGAGCTGTGGGATTTCCCCAGCCTGTTATCGCTGTTTGGGTCCAACAAAAGACGGGAGTCCGACACTTCCCGCTAGCTACCTGGCCTTCAAATCTTCCTTTCTTTCTTTCTATTTTTTTTTTCTTTATCTGCTATGGCAGTCGCCCGGTAGTTCACAGTACACAGAAAGCGTCGCTAAGGGCTGAAATGTCCAGGTAACCAACAACCTGTCCTGCATGTCTGATGGTTTTATGCAGCCCCGCACACCTGTTCATCTTGACTAACATCACAATAATGCAATGCCTTAATGGACCCGTTCTGATTCTCCTCTTAGCAGACATTTATCTATGAAGTAAATGAAATCGGATCATCAGCATTATCGCAGAAGGTGACGTCTTTCTACTAACAGGCAGAATGCTTGGAAAATCACTACTCCACTTTTCTCTTAATTGTGAAAAAAGCTAAGTTTCAGTCATAATTAATTTAAGCTGATATAAAGCCCAACAACAATCCATATTGAATGAATTGATAATCAACAATGTATTTCACAATGTGAACAATAAAGTTCAGTACCTCTCTTAACTAGGAAATCACAAACTGTTGATTGAACGAACTGTCCACATTGCAGTAGTGAACACATCCATTCGTAGTCTCGTGCCGATATAGCATCTACGTCACAGTCGTTCTCCTTATACCCATCTTAGCAGTATGGAAACAATGAATTGTTATACATCACAGATGTCATAGCCCGGTTGTGTTCTAGATCTATTTGCAGTGGTATGCCCCAACGCCTAATCTACTATTAATATTACTGACACCAGTATCAGCTGTTAACTACCACATCTTGTGACTATCTGTAAATATTATTTGACTCTACGTTGTTTTTGTTGTTCATATAACTATTAGTAGAAAACGAACGTGTAAATTCCATGTATCGAAGATGTTCAGTGCAGACCCTGTTTGCATAAATACTATTCATAACCTGCGTGTAGAAACCTTTCAGCTAGATAATATTACCCAACCCGGGCTCATAATTTTCCAGTGCAGTATGCCAGGCAGTGCCACCCATTTACTATTTCTGTCTTGCACAAAACAATGAAACAATTCCAAGCACGCAACATTGCTCATTGATGTTCTTTGAAGTTCGCCTTATTCCATACATTTTCACTCCATATATTTCCATCACTGATAACTCCCTCCACGCTCCACCGTGGACACGGACCGTTCTATCGATATCTGAACTCACCACTACTTCCACGCATTATGTGTAACAAAAAGACTGCACGACATGGGTCCAAGCCTACGATGTCTATACTCTGATCACCCACTTTATCACTGAATGGTTACTGCTGATATTCTGTCTTGTCCTCTAGTTAATCTCAGCTCCACAGCTGTTTTCTCTTGACTTAATCAAGCCTTTAGAACTATTTATGTACACTTTGACATTTCTATCATGAAAACTTAAGAGATTCCTTATCTTTTCTATCTGTAACTCTGCCATACCAAAATCTTTCCTGTTCTTCGTCCTACCTAATCTGTACTACAAATACACAACAAAGCCCATGAAAGGGGCATGGACTCAAAAACTGCTGAGTGTGACTGTCTGAAATCTGGCACACACAACTGTTGCATAAAGATCTGTTTCCAACACAAATCATAAGCTCATTATGTTTGATGTTACTCTAAAAAGACGATAATAATTCAATAGTAAATTCGCGAGGGTGTTTGATCCGAATGGTGAGTTCGATAGAATGACGCATTTTGACATTTTTCCGCTTCCCCTCGCAGAGCATTCAAAACAACAAACACGTTTTTTTTTCGTATAACATTCAGTTTAATCATCCAAAATATCAACATCGAGATGCACACGCTTGCCATACACTTTGTGACGCAGGGCAGTACCGGTTTGACCTCCAGACTATTTTAAAAAATGTCCCACGAAGGCCGTGGGTTTTCTACTAGTGTCACAAAACTTCGGTGCTCTCAATTCAATACATATTCAATGTGTGGGTAGTTATAATATATTAATATATTTATTCATAACCTAAGAACGATCCACATATAGAAAACGGAACCAGCCATTGTGGTAGAATGTATGAAAAGGAATAAAATAGTATGAAAATTGTTAGATAATGCAGTGTCTTCCACTATACGATCGATTTCAATCTCCGGTTACTAAGATCCTGCTGAGATAATCTCATCTTCTTACCTATGCTGTTTGGATATTGATTTCCAGAACTGCTTAGTCGATGAATTAAAAACCTAACAATACATACACTATTTCTCGCAATAATAAGAAGTGTGCCCTATTCTTCAAGGTAACAGTTGTGCTACTTATTGAAAACCCATTCCCAAAAAATAATTTTTTTGAAAAATGTATTTTTTTATTGCCAAAGAAGTAGATATTCCTTACAGAGTTTGTACAGCATATTCAAACTGGGCATTGTCCTTATTTGTGTGGGTATTACCATGCCGTGCCATTCCTAGGAGTAACGGACATCCGCTAAATGAATCGAGATAACCTCCACTAGGAGGTTGAAAGATGTAATGCAGAACGTAACGTAACGCTAAATGAACTGACAGATTCAAGCTACAATCTCGTCAGGTCATCTTAGTTCACTAGAATGGAGAAAAAAGGAGGAGAAAAAAAAAACAAAAAAAACATGACATCAGCAAAGTATCGTCAAACTAATGTGCAGCTTTCGATCTGACAACAGCGGTTTATAACTGGCATTCATTATATATACATATCCATCTATGGCAGAACTGGTGGCTGGTACAGAAAAACAGTGTTTCACCTCATTACTTGAATTTGTACCAAACTGTCCTCATCATTTCCAAAATGAGACTAGATATTCCCAATCCTGCCCTTATTTAGAACTTTGGTGGGTGAATAGAGTCCAATAAAATAACATGGGTATTCAGATACGCTACCAAATCCTACAGTCAAGAAGAAGATTGCACGAATGAAAGTCGGGATTTTTTTAACAACAATAAAAGGGAATTGATCCCCAATTGGGCAAACAATGCCCAAATCCTGTCACGTTTCAGATCTATTTATTTTGTCAAATTGCCAGCCTTCCTTGACTCGTCGCACTCACTGCAAGTTGTTTTTCATTCGCCATGGCTCATAATCGCCTACAGACCCACAGACAGTTAATCAGTTTGCATACTGCAAGGACACCACAGTGGCCAGTACGGCTCTTGCTCCTGCAGTGCATGGCACATTCTACCGATGATTGATAACATAGCCTTTCGTAGAGCTGCAGGTGACGGACAGTCTAACTGTGTTAATCTCCATATTTTTTTTCCTTTATTTTCTTGATTAAGGAACTTTTGAAACATCACCGATGGCTTTGCTTTTCAAGTGAATACAATCATGATGTAAGTCAACTGCTGATCTTACTCCCTATGCAGCTTGAAATTCCTCGAGTCGACAAGTGAGAGACTTTGCCAGACATGTAGGCATTTTGATACTGATTGATCGACAGGAAACGTTTTGTAATTGATAGCGACGATTCCGTCCTGAGACTAATATCGATTTGCTTGCAAGTGAAATTATTTGGTCTCTTTCGTTTCGTCTTGAGCTGCTGAGGATTGCCGAATAATTATATCCTCATTAAATCCTATTGTTGTTGTTGTTGTTGTTGTTGTTGTTGTTTTGTTCTTTTATCTCGCCACCGAAGGATGGAGAAAACAGAGGAGGAATCTGAAATCTAATTGGACATTTCTTGCTATGCTGAGAGGGAAATGTTTTGTCATGGCACAAACCAAGCGGATAAAACAGGCAGTGACATGCATAAAAAAAAAAACATTAAGACTTTGGTTTAGGTTTGGGTTGAGATTTATTATCCGCACTATCGGGGCTAGATCTGTAATTATAGCGACTAGCACGGCAGAAAAACACCAGAAAGAGAACAACCTATAAATTCTGTTCGGGAAGTTTTGACATACAGGCTGAGCGAACCGACTTGTTTATTTTAAATCTCCCAGTGATCACGTGATGGCAGTGCGTGAACTTTTCCGTTTGTTTAACACTGTGAGTTGTCACGTGATGGGAGCCAATTGACTTGTTTGTTTACATCGTGCAACACAGCCTTGGGGAAAATTACTGCATTATGGATTATTACTGTACAGTTAGTTATTGAAACATCAATATAACTAACAATATAAATTTTACTATAAATAGCAACAACAATAATAATAATAACCAAAGCAAGCGCCAGACCAGACCAGATGATGAAGTGACACTGCATGCACTTTAACTGAAAAGATCTGGTATTTTACGCCATTCTTAACGTAACAATCTGATTTGAGTTGTCACGTGATCGAACTCTCAGCCATGAGGAGATTCAGAACGCGTCAGGTTTATGAAAATGCATGGGTTGTTTCTGTCAAGCAAAGAGAAAAGAAATACATGTATGTCTATTTATAGGTTTTCATTCCACTGTGGCTTCTTCCCCAAATCACTCTGCCACAGCCTAGGCTGTTCATTGTTTGCTTGACTTCCCGAGCGGGACAAATTGTCCACAAGTCTCTGTTACAACTGACATGCATTTCCTGTTGCATAAAATAAATTAGCCACGGTTAAAAAAAAGAACTCAGAGAACCCCTCCCCTCCCCCCCCCTCCCCGCAACCCCTACCTCCATTGCTCCTCCTTTCCTCCTCTCCCCCACTTCTTTAAATCTGTTTCCAAATTACCATTTTCAGACCGATAACTCCATCTGCAGGGGGGGGGGGGGGGGGGGGGGGGGGGGGGGGGGGGGGGGGGGGGGGGGGGGGGGGGGGGGGGGGGGGGGGG
>JBCEWB010127095.1:0-11344 GCA_039654565.1 Peronia peronii | reverse complement strand
ACACTGTTCCACATGAACCATAGATATACCTCATGGAACATCTATGGCAATGTTTATCACTGTGCATGAAATTGTAAGACGTGTCATTCTCTAAATCACTGACTACATCTAAATAATGAATTATGATGAACGAAGTAATATTAGTCGCTTTTTTTTTTTCAGTGAGTCTGAAATGTCAATTTACTTGATAAATAATGAATGATTGATGACACTACTCATGTTTACAAGGCTGAGAAATAAATCGGATTATACATTTGAATAATGCACAAGGCCATATTATAAAATGAAAAAAAGGGTTCCTATTCTATGTCACTCAAAAGTATGTAAAGGCTGCATACATGGGTTCAATATGAGGCATTACTATCTATCATCAATTTCAAATGACGAAACCACTGTTTATTTGCAGTTGAGGGGAAATTAATGATGATTATCATACATGAGTAAATTACTAAAATGAGGAAAAGCAAAACTGGGATGCCTCATGCAGTTAACGAAACAAATTCAAATTTGGACGTGTTTCTCCGAATATAAGATGATATTGCCATTGCAAAAGAAGTTATACAGTGGAAGAAATTGTGTGACTGGCTAAAGAGAACTTTCCCCTCCTCTCCACAAAGAGAGATAAGAACACAGATATTGACTGGACAAAAAAAAAAAAAAAATTAAAACACTAATAACAAAGCCGCTTGATTATTAATAGACTAACAGTCCATCTTAGCATTTGTATTTCATGAGAAAGCATTGCTAAACTAGCTTCTTTTGTCTATGGTCATGATCCCTATTGGTTTCTTTTTGATATAATATAAGCATAAACACATTTATCTCCTATTTCACTCCCCTGAATCATCATGTGAAATCACAAAACAAAAGAGTTGAATTATACTTCATTTAGTCTGCCACTATAACACTAAATGTAAATGAAAAAAAAACAACTCTCGCCAGATGTGAGAAATTTCACCTCTTCCAAACAACTGGCTGTTCTACTACTCTTTCAGTAAGATTTGAGCATCTTTCCTCAACAACGCAGCAATCTGTGCATAAATGTTGAAGACTTTACTTCAACAGGATTAACACATGTTGACAGTTAATTCTGTTTTGATGAATAAGATGGATGACTTTGTACTGAATTACTTATGAAAATTATTATCATATTTATAATTGTATTTCTAACTGAAAAACAGAATTCAGATTTATGTTAACAAATAACAGATGGAGTTAGGATTTGAAGAAGAGTTATCCAGTTACATTGCATAATACATCAAAGGGAAGTGTCTATTGACTGAAACATGATGATGATTATGTTTCAAGTTTTCACACTGTCTAAACATATTTTTTCATAATCTACCTTGTGGGAGGCAGTCTCTGTCAGCTCTCCGGTGCTGGCACCGCCCTGGGTGAAAGAAGTGTTGACTGTCAGACCCTTCTCCTCATCTTTCTTTTCTGTATTAGCGCCGCCACCGCTCAGGCCCTGGATATTGGGCGTGCTCTTGGCACCGATATGTGAATCATCAGCTGGTAGGAAGGGGTGGGAAAAAGAGATAGGCCCAAAGCATCAATCCGTTTATGTTAGTAGCCCTTTGGTTTCCACAGGGCGCAGGCGATGCTGTCTAGTATACGATAATGGAAGTGATGTGTTTGTGTGTGTGGTTCGGGGCGAGAATGGGGAACGGAACGGTGAGAAGATAAGCTTTACGACTGGGGTAATAACTGCAATGAAAAGACTTAACAAAACTGATTTCTTTGGGAAAAAGAAGGTGGTACCTCTACAACAATAAAAATTCTGAGCATTGTCTTCACCAAACTGTTGAGCATAATAATGGATACTGAAGCTAACACAGAAAGAAAGTGGTTCTCTTGTGAGATAACATAATATTATATATATTTTGTTATCGCACGATGAAATTAATACGTTCCATAGCTTTTCTGTCATTGATTATTTTAATGCAGTTTAATGCACAGTTCGTTTCTTGTATTATTTCAAATCTGAGACCACGAAAAAAAAAAAAAATCAGCTCTTTTTATACCAAGCGCACGCTGACCTATATATTAACATAATTTGGTGACTCATCTGGTATGAGATAGAAGACAAGATGAAAGTCCTGTTTGATGTCGAAGTTTTACAAAAGAAAATTTATTCTAACCTTAGGATAACTGGCATAAAGACTTATAAATCTAAGCTCTTCTGGGCTTTCGTGATAAAGTTTGTTCCAGTATTTCTTTCTTTTGTGTCTTTTTTTGTTTTCAAAACCTGGTATATTTTTATAGGAGAAGATGAGCAAGTCAGCGGCACAAGTGTATTATGTGCAAGTAAGATACTTTGTAGCTGAACTACCGGAAATCACTGCGTTCCCAATATTCTTGTGTACAGAGGTGCTAAATCTTTGTTATCAATCTCTTTGAAAATGGAAATTGACCTAAGAATATGTGAAAAACATTCTATCATGCCAAGGATGTGTGTACATCTTGTCATGAGTTTGATGGGTCTAATCTAGCCAGCAAGCTCACAAAAGGCATGCTTTTTTTTCTTTTTTCTATTTTCAGAAATGCTTTAGTAAAACAACAATTACTGTGCATGCAAACAGGTAACATCCTCTGCTTCTTATCATTCTCACATGTGAATTCTGTATCTGGCAGCAATGTTATTCAAAAGCAAATGCGAACAAAAAATTTGATTGAGAAATAATATTTGGTTTCTTGAGACTGTCTCCAAAACTTTGTGGACATGGCGATGACTGAAGCTGATTTAAGTTCCACTTCATGCTTGATGAAAAATCCTGAATGTCTAAACCAGTCAGGAACTACAGGCTCTAACAGCAGAGACCATTACATTCTTACTTCTCAAAAACTGAGGCGTGAAGGCTGCTGACGCTGTTAGATACTCACTACCCTGTGTCAATAGAGCTTTGGGCTCTGAATATTTCTTGCCGATATCGGCCAGAGAGCGGACAAACGGCAGGTGCATGCGGCTTCCACCTTCCTTCTCCGTGTGTCTCTTCTTCTCGTTTTGGTGACGGTGGCGACACAGGATGGTGGTTCGAACTTGATCACGCAGATGATCCTCCAGTTGTTTGGCAGCAATCATGTTGTCCAGGATCATATCTTGACAGGGAAGGAAAAAAGATATACTGTTTCGATATACTGTTTCAGGAAAGGGGCTAAATATCAAGGAGGTTTATTTGGACAATTCTTTTAACCAAAACTTCAATAAGCGTAATGTTTGTGTCAACCATCCAAGAACAAGGTGTGAATAAAAAAAAAACTGTGGAAAAAAATTGTGCCAACATACATAACATGGTCTCCAAGCTGTTGAGCTGGATTATATTTCAGATGACAAATTTTAATACAATCCACTGGCACTGAAATTATCATGGGGTATGTGTATTTCATTTCAAAAAATCATCGAAAGAAGACCTCATAACACTTCAGCAAGAAACATTTAACTTACAGGAAACCTGTTTTTATATCAGCAAAAATCATCTGCACAAGACAGGTACCCAGCCATAAGTGCCCTTAAAGAATCACCTCAGTTTATCATTTAACAGCAGCACTTCTCAACTGCAGTAAACTAAACAGCTGCTCATCTCTCAACATCAGTCACTCTGCTCAATGGCTCAATTTTGTGTACTGGTTGCAACATCAGCTTTATTTAACAGAATGCATACATGAGACATGATATGATGAAATCGGATACTTGTCAAATTGAGGTGACTGGAGAAATCATGATTATTTCAACTGTGAGTGAATTTTTTAACACATACTGCTTTCTTGCTTCTATGTCCATTTCAAAATGTATTTTAGAGATAAATTTGCTGAAATATATTGAGTAAAAATCCAAAAATTGTAATTTAGTGACCTGACCTAAACGAGGATTAATAAGGATATTGATAGCCATTTTCTCACTAAATTCAGCAGGTCACTCATTATCTTTAACAGCCAACATCTCAATTACTACTAAGTTAGAACAAAGATTTTTTCACTGACGAGAAGAAAATGAACAAACTTTCATGTACTACTAATAACTCTATATACTGAAAAATTGAATGAGTCTTGATTTCATCATGCTGTGTCTCAGTTATGTATTTCTTCTGTTTTTCAGCGAGCTTGTCTGTGCTGTCTTATCATTTTTCCTGTCAGTTTTGATGTGCAAAGAGTCTCAGAACACAATCGTAGATTTTTATGTTACGTAAGTTCATCATCACCATCAGCATGCCAATCAAAATTGACCACATTCACAATAGCACCATTAACAGTGGACAACTCATCAGTATAGTACTGACTGCAACGCTCACCAGCAATCTGTTCTATAGTCAAGGCCTCCATCTCCAGCATACAGGTGCCCTGCAACAAACTGCATCTCAGCTCAAACAGGGAGTGCAGGGAGAGAGTGGCTACGTGAGGCTTGGACCATCTCTCACCTCCTTCCTCCACATCTTCCTCAAACTTGATCCATCTGCAGATACATCAATATCACAACTATAGTTAACAGAAAATGGAAATGAAAACAGTATGTATCCGCCAGAATGGATATTATAAGCTTTCTTGTATGATCCCCTCTTTTATATCATAGAGTAGAAAGGAAAAAGATTATCGTGGCTTTTCTCCCATCTGTCTTTCTGTAAAAGACGAGACAAATCTGGAGTGACATCAAGGTTCTTTTGTTGGAAGTTCTACCCAAAATATGTTTGACCTTTCTTAAATGAATTAGAATACAGTTGTATGAAGAGTGCACCAGGAAAGAAAGAAAGAAAGAAAGAAAGAAAGAAAGAAAGAAAGAAAGAAAAAACAAAACAAAGACAGGAAGATGGAAAGAAAGAAAGAAAGAAAGAAAGACAGAAAGAAAGAAAGACAAGAAAGAGAATGAGAAAGAAAGAAAGAAAGAAAGAATGATACTCACATTCTTCATATCCACTGAGATACCCCTATCTATATCAATTTTGTTGCTTTAGGCACAAACAGACTGTTCATTTACATGTAGAAATATTAGCCAAGGGTTTGCCCCCCCCCCCTCTCCCCTTCTTAATCTCATCCCCAACCTGCCCATAAAGAATTTTGGTCATGTATTTATTTGAACCAAGGAACAAATCATTTTATCCTCTTGACAATGTCCATTTTCATCTTCTCAACATTCCCTGTCTCATTTTTACCTACTACCTATGTTACAACACTCACCTAGTAATGCTTCTCCTTCTAAACCTTCTACTTCTCCCCACTTCCTGCTCCTTATGAGGGAATTTGAATTATAGACAGTGCCCACTTTCAACTTCTTGAAATTTCCCTGTCTCATCTTTTCCTATTATCTATTCTGCAGACACTCACCCTGCAGTGCTGTCTCCTAATCCTTCTACCCACCCCCCTCACTTCCAGTCCCTTATGAGGGAATTTGAATTATAGACGATGCTCACTGTCACCTTATCGACACTTCCCTGTCTCATCTATTCAACACTCACCTCGTCTCCTTCGAATCCCCCCCCCTCCCCAAACTCCTTTCCCCTACACAAACCCAAAAGAATCTGATCTCTACCTTAAGAGGCAGACAGTTTATCCTCCCGATAAAGTCAACTATCATCCTCTGTCTTATTGGTAGCTGATATCTTTTCTCTAACACTCACCTGGCCGTCTCCTTCCATTCTTTCTCATCCCCAGCAGGGAAAAGTTCAGCCATTTCACAGAAAATGTCGTGGGTTCTGTGCTCTTCATCCTCCTCCTCCCCCAGCAAGAACTGGACTCTCTGAGAAGGCGGGGCAGCTAGCAGGAAATAAATGAGATATATCCGTTAACTACATGAACACATTCACAATGGAACAGCTACTCATCTCAGATCTATTTTCTGAGCAATAATATAGCACTGCATGTACAATATGTCCCTTTATCTTTTGAATTTCCCATCAATATTTGATGATGCATTAACTGACTTCTGTATTTTTCATCTAATTAATTTTATTCATTTATAAAAGATAGTGGCTTTTATCTCCTAACTTTTACAATGCCTTAATGTTTACTCTAGTAACATTTTCAAGCTTATTTTACTTCTTTCTGCATTTCTGGCTCTGGCTTTCTCTAAATGTGTTAAACCATGCATTCATCTTGAGGTCAACGTTTAGCCTTATTGTTACTACTGCTTTTTCATTTCAATCATGATTATTATGCTGTCCACTAAACACTATCCATGTAAAATGTCTCCTTAAGTATTCCTTACCTAGTACAAAGGCTCAGACATTATATTTATAGCTCTCTTTAAGGATTCATTAAGCAGCCACAATGCTAAAACAGTATAATCTTACTTAAATCAAATCAAATCTTGACGTGGATATTCAAAATTGCACATATTACATTTATTTTAATTTTGCAAAGCAAGTAGACTTTAGGTCTCATTAAGGATTTATATTAATTAAATTACAAACTGACAATACTCAAATCTATTGAACAGAACTCTCTTTAAGGTTTCATTACCCAGAAAGAATGCCAAATATAACGATTATAGCATTCACCAAGCATTTATTACCTCATGAAAATGCTCAAAAATAACAAATCTACCTGAATCAAATCAGATCTTGTGATACTGATATCATTTCAGATTTGCAAAACCTCAGATATGTTACATCTACAAATGATAAAAATAAATTCTGCAACCTTCTCTACCTATGACTGAGAAAAGAAATACCGAATTCCATGTGACTTAAGACCACTAGACAGACATTTTGTGACATTGCTATTGTTTTTTTGTTGTTTTTTTTTCAAATGACAGAACATATGCAACATTCAAAGAAACAAGCTATATCTCATGCCAGTGTTATATAAACATGTGAGTAAGGCTGGCTTTTCTCAACATACATCAAGGAAGTAATATGATTGGTTGGACCATCTAAACAGAGGAAACATCAGAGGGTGCCTAATGATGCACAGCAGTAAACTTTTTAAGAAACTAATTGCTAATTTGCTTGATCATGGGGTAATAGATATAACTGTACCTAACGTATCAAATCAGAAATATAAATAGACATACTGTATAACATGATTACATGTTTTTTACGAGGTTTACATGAGGGTTTACAACATCAAGGATATAAATATATTATTATAAATGTGTACTAAAATCAGGATTGCCCAATGGATTTAGGTTATTGAATAAAACGTGTTCAGTCTGAAGACAACTTAACTGGATATTTCCCAACCATTCCTCATATCAGAATGTTTTTTCATAAAGACATCTAAATAAACTCGGCAAATATTTAAGTGAAGCCTGCTGTTCATTTAAGAAAAAAAAAAAAAAGGAAAAATTCTCAAGTTGTGGCCAACCACATAAAAGACACTGCTGGTATTGCTTCTGTGACTGTGTTCATGGCAACAGTTAAATAGAAAAAAAACAGAATGCACCTTCCTAATAAGAAACAAGGAACAATTTTGTTTCTGTGACAGCGATTTAGAGATAGATTTAACTGGCTAATGTAGTTTTGAAGGAGAGACTTGTCTAATAAGGACATGAAAAACTACACTGAGAGATCACAGACGAGCTACTGTTTGTGAAAGATACACCCATGCCAAATTCTAACTGGCAACAACATAAACTTTTAATTTGCATTTGGTCAAAGAGATTCCATTCATAGAAGTTGGTAAATTTGCATAACTGAACAGTTCATAACAAACCAGGTCTTCAGCGATTCCTCATTAGCCTAGAGTCTTCAGTATTAATTTAGCTATCAAGGCAAATTACATAAATTAATTCAATCACACACATGTGACTTTGTCCTGATGTCAAGCAAACCTTTTAGTAATTAACTCAATGCACTATGCAAAATTCTCCAACAAAACTTCTTATTTATATCAACAATCATCCTTTTAGAAGGGTCTAAAAGTGCTCTTTGTTTACTTGCTTATCTGTTTTTCAACGGTAACCTATAAAGGGGCTATTTCCAAGCCATCTTCAAGAACGAACTATCAGCAGTCTTCTGCCTCTATAAAAGGCTAAAGATTAAAGCCCATCAAGTCGCCCTGTCGGTGGGCATGGGATGTTCCATGGCAAATTTCCACGCCACAAAAAGGCCAAATCTGCTCTTTCTTTCATAGCCAAATCAAAACTACTTATTTCCAGACTCTACCACACATCATCCTATTACTACTGGACTGTCTCAATCAAGGATGTTAGAAATTCATAAGCTGTTCGGATTGTGAGTCATGAAACTACAATCCACAGTAAAATTCTGGACCATAAATATTCACATCCTGTAGCAATAGTTAGTCATTCTCGTGCCAGTTCTAGACCAGCCAGTAGATAGACAGAGACAACAGCATTCAAATATAGAAGTGAACTATGCACTGTTGCTATGAGGAAAAAAAAAAAAGATTCAAGCACTTTTCAAGAATAACAAGAAAAAAAATACACACAAAAAGAAACATGCAAAATCAGTGATCAACTCTGAGGTTCTGTCCAGTATCATCATTTCTTAGGTGATAAAAAACATACATTTTAAGCTGGTGTCACTGTCATTTGACATTGGTAATATGGAAACAAATGAATAGTGAGGGAAACAGACTGGGGAAAAGGAAACATGGTAGGTGGTGTTGTAGAAACCAAAAATAATAATTATAACAACAACAACATCAACAAAAAAGATAACTCTGAATTCTTGGTTTAAAGATCGGTTACTTGTTCTCCCTGGCTCATTCTATAGGTATATTCCTGGCTGTCTTGTTTGTACAGCCTCAAACTGGAGGTTGCAAACCCTTTCCCTCTGAATAATTTGGCAATGATTGAGAGCAGTACGATGTTAGGCGAATAGACATTGAGACCGTTCATTGGTATCGCTATTATTATGACTCATAAATGAAAAAGCCAAGCATACGAAAGTCTTCCGATGCAGATCTTAATGGATAAGATTTTTGTTGTGTCCATACCTTTGCTTGCTAGTTCGTGAAATTTCAAGCTATTGGCGAACATAAAGTAAAGGATCTATGTAACAGATATCAGGAGACCCTGTTCTTGGCTCTCTTGGAGAATCATTGGAATCTCTTCCATCAGATGTCAGTTTTTTCAATGCGCTCCAGCATTTTAGCAACCAAAATTGATTGTTTCCTTACTCTTCCCACAAACTCAACATTATACTGAACTTTCTCCTGCTCCAATTCGGTTCCACTTGACAGGGGTAAAATTGAGACAAAAAAGGAATGGATTTATTGACTTTGTGTACTCCTTGTAACCGGACTGTACCAGAGGCCTGAGTGGAGTGCAAAGGATATACATGTAAGCGAAGAGGTTGTCATCTCATGTTGAATATGAACTATCACTTCTTAAATGTGATACTCCAACAGTGCCTATTGATACTTTGAGGGTTACAGGCGGACATCATGAAATGTCGCACTTCTTTGGTTTGACAAACATGGACTAAAGAAAGAATTTTTAAAAATGGAAACAAAAACAAAAACAGATTTGGAATGTTCGAAAGTGCGTGACTGAAATAATTATACAACATGTATGATAAAATGACATTACAGCATGAGATATTTCAAATTTAGAACAAAAAACAGACTGAAAAGAACTAACTATTTCGAAGGGACAACAACAGGGCGACGACAGTTTCCTGTCTCGGCAAACTAAAGGGCTATGGAAACAACTGAGTTTTTGGTTACAAAAATAGTGATCATCATGTAAACCAAGAAACCAAAAAAAAAAAAAAAAAATTAACGACACGGAGAATAAAAAAAATGAACAGTGTTTCTGACGTCACTACACTGTATGGTACCTTTTCCCTTGTTCACAGCTGGGAGGAAATAATTACATATCAGTGAAGTAGTGACTTCGAAAATGTCCCATGACCAAAACAAACACAAATTTAGAAACAACTGTTTAAATAAAAAGTCACTACTCTTCTCTTTCATTTTGACGTTTTAAAATCATGAGTATAAATTCAACTGACAATGTGAACCAACGATAGAGGGTCTTTGAAATACCTCTTAATTAATTTGTTCTTTTAACATAATAATATCCACAGCTGTTAAGTTAGCAAAAATCATTATATTACACAGAGTTACACATAACATACATTTTTTTTTCAAAACTGATAATGATGTAATCATTTGAAAACATTATACTGCCGGCAACTCAATCTGTCACTTACATGATACAAAAGTTCGATCAAGTGACAGAATTAATGACAAACTATAGAGCTTCCCACAGGCATACATTTTTCTCTCTTTTGGTGGAATATTGTATATCTATTAGAAGGCTAACGAGTCACGTTTTCGGTCAGTTAAGCTACTTCCTTTTGCCCAGTACAAGAGATCTAAGACAAGCATTGTAAAAAAAAAAAAATCACCGTAGTTCCTGTTATTTGAAACGTTTGCGGTAAAAAAAATATCAGGTTGAGAAAAACGCATGCCCATGGTGAAGTTTTCAGCGCATTCCCTTCTTCATTAGCAAATAATAAGTGAAAAGGTGCTTTTCTTTATTCCATACATTTGTTTTATACCTCTTGTACCCAACAAAGGACAGTAATTTGGCTGACGGTCAAAGGACTCATTAAATTTTTTTTTTTAAGTGAAAGCTTTTTTTTTTTTTTCACCAGAACACGCGAAAAACTTTTACCGAAAGAAAAAATCACTATACTACATATTTTTCATTTGGGATCGCATTTCACAAACTGGAAGTGTTTCGTACCATTTAAACAAGATTTAGGTTAGGGTTTTCTTAAGCTTTTCAGCCCTACATGCGGGCTAGCTCAGCTATCTCTTTTCTTTTCTTATTATCCTGTTGGGCTGCAGCAATGAGGACATTAAACTAGTTATGATGAAAGACTGTCTATAACTACATTCACTAAATTTCCCTTATTCTACCACTGAAAAAGTTATCTAATCTTCGAAAGAGAACAGGTTACCATAATAATATAAAGAAATTCTTAGCTAAATCTAACATCAACGGGGGAGGGGGGGGGGGGGGGTGGGAGGAATCAGAATTAATGTTGATGAAATTACAGAAGTACTACAAAACATATTTTTTTATGATTACAAAAATAATGGCAGAAATAAAACAATGAAAATTTAACAGCATAGTTTTTATGTCCTTTTTTTTAGATTTCTTGGGAAGGAAGAGGGGAAGAAGACATAAAGACATATTATTAGAACTTATTAAAAAAAAAAAAGCCAAAACAAGAACAAAATCAACAGAGAAATAACACACACATACACACACAAAACTCAACTTGCAACAGAAGAATGAAGCAGTAATGCTGGACCTCTAAGGCCCTCCATCTGGGTAGCCATTTTAAAATATTTGTTTGAGGGTGGGGGGGGGGGGGGGGGGGGGGGGGGGGGGGGGGGGGGGGGGGGGGGGGGGGGGGGGGGGGGGGGGGGG
>JBCEWB010127084.1:0-11344 GCA_039654565.1 Peronia peronii | reverse complement strand
ACAAAAATCATTGACTATTGAAAGATCTTGTACTTAGATGCAGCCATACCTATTATGTGACATTTTGACAAAACTAAATCCGATAAAACCTAATTTTGGTCAACAAGATGAGAAATATCACAGCGATTTGACAGGCATAGCAGGGAAAGGCCAGACCGTATAAATCCGGGATGCGCACTATAAAGAGCGTTTCACCTGTTGTATATATACGTGCAGCGCACTTGTAGGGTTAACATTGATCAGACAACTTTGGGGAAAGCCTGCAGAGCTGGGGAAAAAGCTGTTTACACATATTCCAGTGCACACACTTCAAAAAATCTTCAGTGTACCACTGAGAGAGAAGATCAATCATGAAAATGGCTTCTGATAAATTTGTGGCTGAAATATTTAAAAAAAAAAAAAGTGATAAAATCTTTTAAAATATATGCTAATCCTCCATCATTCTGAAGCATTTAGGGTTACATATTAAGGTAAATTCCAACACAGAAATGCCCCCTCCCCCTTTAATCAAATATGCCACTTTCAAAGCAAATAAGTCTTCAAAGGAAGAAGAAATTAATCACTGATTTAGCCTTTACGTGAGGAACTTATGCGTTGCACAAGTAATGACCTATAACCTAATGGCTTCCTGCCAGCCTTTGATGTCAAGAACTAGCTTGCCACATACTTAGTGATGCAGAGAGATAAAACAACTGGATCACATTTGTTTCACAGCACTTGCACAGGGAAAGTCTACAAGGGCGCTCTTGAGGTAAGAATTAGAACTGACCACCCACTGACTGCACTGAAAATCTTTTTTTTTTTGTGTGTGTGTATGTGTGTGTTTTTTTTTTTTTTTTTTTTAGAAAAAGGGGGAGGGGGGGGGGGCAGTGCAACTTTAGAACAGAACTGCTAACTTATATTTATGATCATTGCAGAGAAATTATTTATTACTAATTTTGTTAAATTTTACTAACTCCTCGCTCATGATTACCCTACAACTGCGCTGCACCTATATATACAACAGGTGAAACGCTCTTTATAGTGCGAATCATGTATTTATACGGTCTGGCCTCTCCATGCTATGCCTGTCGCATTGCTGTGATATTTCTCAGCTTGTGAACAAAAATTAGGTTCTATCAGACCCATTTTTGCCAAAATATTATATGATAGGTATAGCTGCATCTAAGTACAAGATCTTTCAATTGTCAACAATTTTTTTTTCTTAGAATAAGAATGTGAGAAAGCCCATAGATAGAATCGAATCCCAGCAAATAGGTAATGTAAAGACAGAAGAAGAGAAATCAAAGGCCACATGGTCCACTTAAGTCCTCTCTGGCGGTCTGAGATTACAGTCAAAAGAAGCCATGATGCAGGAGGAGAGTATCAAATACATGTAGTCTCTTTGTTTGTACTAGATTGAATAATAACGCAGACTCCCCTGACCACTTGACCCACTCAGCAAGTTTCGCATTGACCTGCAATCAAGCTATTGAGAGTACAAGTGAGCTACAATTGTTATGAATGAATGCTAAAGTAGCCTATGTATCTATCAGTCTATATATCAGATAACTTTCTTGTGCTCTCACTCTATGCCGTCATTAGACCATGTGTATATATTTCTTTGTAGTCACTGCTGCCCTGTCAACATCAGCCAGTCTGATCTAATAATGTGGTCACAGGGATGATAGCTAGCAGTTTGTGCTAAGATTCTATAAAATGAATGTAAATACATCCCTATGTGAAGTGGTTTGGTCCAGGCAGTTACATTAGGTTATGAACAAATCTGTAATGGAAATCGTCTGTGTGACCAGGGATGACAGAATTGACATCCATAGGAAATTCACATATCTTTGTGAATACAACCCCTTCTCCTACCATCGGCTCTTTCCAAATAATATGTGTGAAGAAAGGGTAGAATAAGGGAAGGGATTAGGGGAAGACATGGTCAGTAAGGTGGTCGATGCAACGTCGCTTGCATTGTGACATTCTGAAGCTAAAGGCAGAGTTTCTATAGTTAAAGTAAACAACCCAAGGCTAAGCACTGGTGCCGAGATCCAGACTGACATGCCCGGCAAAACATGCCACGGGACATTGTAGCCCTTAGGCTGGATCGCAATTCTCGAGTTAATTGGCTTTGATAAAAGCCACAAAATTTCATATAAAAATAACTTTGTGCTCCTTTCTTCATTGATGCTGTGTGGCTGTAGAGGCAGCTTGAAAACATTAAGATATGGAATGCAAGTCTCCTTCATACAAATTGCAGCAGAGGCAGGCAAAGTGTCCGGCGTGAGGAATCTGAGGCATACTATGCATAACAAACTAGTACAGCAGGAGCGGGTTAACGTATGGCTGGAAACAGCAAAAACGGACAATAACCCTACGCAATATGAATAATTATATTTCTGGTGAAAAAAGAGAAGAGAGTGGATTTTCTGGAAAAATGTTAAGTTCTTTCTTTTTTCTTCTAGTGTTTTAGACAAAGACTCATTTAAATTCACATCTCTATCACTCACTAACTGGCAAGAAAAAGTAAAACATAATGTTTAAAAGTGCCAAATTTGCACTGATATTACAATAAGTCAAAAATATATTTGACAAGCAACTTACATCATGAAATTAGTGCTTCTACAAGACCGTGTCTCCATCTTGTTCTTTCTGAGCAACAAACAATTACTGAATAGATGCTTTTGAATCTTTCAGCAATTTTCAAGTACTATTTTATGTATATGTGCATTGAGATTGAATGCAACAGTATCACTGACACAGAGTTTAAAATCCGGAAGGTCATAAGTAAACACATCAGCTCTGATCAATAAAAAGAACCTGCCAACTAACCATAACAAAGTGACAGAAATGAAAATTCAAGTTACAAAAATGATTTCTGTTGGGTCGCAAGCCACTTCTGGACTCAAAAATAACAAAAGCAAGTCTCCAGATTTCTTAGGTAAGAAGGACACATGCTTCTGATAACAATCAAAATGTTTCTAACCTGCCGCTCATACCTGCCCTTGAAAAGCAAAGAGCTGAAGCTATAATCTTGCTCGTGCCACAAAGAGACAGAAAAATAAGTGCTGGAATTCAACACATCCGTAAACTTAAAAAGAAGGAATAACATTACACAATAAATTAGATCACAAACCATTTCATTTGTTCTTTGAGAAATTTGCAAAAGTGTAAACTGTTATCAGCTAATCTGCAGTTCGTTTCACTACATATTACACAAGTAATTGGGGGAGAGATCTCACAACTCCTATTGGTTTGTTTCATTTCTGAGGCATATAACAACAACAACAACAAAAATGAAAAAAAAAAAGAACAAACAAACAATTCTCATTAAAGAATGCACTATTATCAGTAATGATCAAAAATGAAGATATGAGTTGAAAACAAAAAGCTACCTTTCCATTCTCACACTCCACATTGCATATAATCCTATAGATCTCTTGACTGCACAGAGAAGAGACACTGCCTGATGACCTTTTCTGGGATGCAATGGCATTCAGGTCTGAAATGGTGAGCAGGATAATTGTGCCCTCTCCCTCAGGCTCCAAATTCTGTTTTCTTTTTTCACAGACAGACTTGATCTGCAGATGGACATTCAATTAATGAAAGCATATCTTGTCACGAATTCAGCTGTGATATCAATTTTAGAGAATCAGAATATGCTTCACTATTGCTTTGGCCTCCAACAGATTCAACAAGTTAAGGATTTGTATAATGATTAGATATCACTAACTGAGATTCTGAGGACTGGCTGGACAAGCCAGTTTTAAGTCTTACAAATCTGGCACAAACCTATGTTAACAGAGTTCAGACCTGAAACTTTTAATGCTGAATCACACAATATGTCACATTAGCACTGAACTGATAAAATAGAAAAGTCAATTCTCTTATACAAATATAGTCTCTCGTCCACATGAACTATATCATACTAAAACTGTTTCTGCATATTTATCAGAAATGCTGATCTTCTTATTAAAACATCTCAGCAAGCACTCTGAGCCTTACCAATGTATGTTAAGCATAGATTTTTTTTTTTCTTTATCTGGAACAATCCTAAAAATTCTTCTTCTTTGATTGAACAAATCAAAATTAGAGAAAAAGAAAGTTCAGATATTTATTAAATGAATAATTAAAATGTGGTGTCACACAATCAGATATTTAAACATATTACAGAAAAATGTATCAAGTAGTGTGATGACCAGTTCTATTTCATCTCCATAATAGGAAAATGAAAGAATTGGTGACATCAGGAAATCAAGATTTCCACTTACCTCTTAAACTTAAAAATGAACATGTCGAGCAAGTAGGAGCATTATAAACATTTAGGAGTAATTAATAATTCAAAATTGGAATGGCATGATCACGCTTCTGTGGTCCACATACAGTTGATAAACATTTATATTTCATTCATTAGACAATTAAAATCATTTGATATAGACAACACCTTAATATGTTTTACAAATCCCAAATACAGAGCGTTAGAACGTTTTGTTCTACAGCTTGGGTGGGAAATATTCATAAGCATGACAAATGGAGAATAAATAGATGCATCAGGAAACTGAACAAAACTATTAAAGGACATCATTGTACCGTCAATGCCCTTTACCAATGAGTCTTATATCAAACCTTAACATAACTGGGGAAGAGACTATGGTCCCACTTTATAATCTACTGAAATATTCCAAAAAAAAATGGGCATTTGTTACATGTAGGAATTAATCATAAACGTTACAGAAATTCATTTCTGCCATTAATGGTGTGTTTATCAAGCTGAGACAATGTTCCTTGAATCTCTCTTGTTCTTATGTTGTGAGTAATACTAAATTTTTGTCTGCCTATAATGTGAATGCCTAATAAAAGTTATCTTATCTTAATAACAGTGCATCTGACTGACTGATATACTTTCCAATACATCTCCCTACCTCGCATCCATCTTTCAGCAGAAGTTTCACAGACTCCACTTTGAGACATCTGGAAAACGTTCTATGAAAAAAATAAAAATATCAAAGATTACTTTTCAAATTAAGCTTAAAACAATGGAATATCCGAATGAAGATTGCTTAGCTCACTTGCAACCATTCCCACAGAAGTTGTGGGATGGCTGACTTGACGCTAAAGAGCCAATCCCACAACCCTTGCGGGATTGCCGAAAATAATTTTGTTCTCCTTCCACTGTCCCACAAACTGTACGGGAATGGTCTTCTACCACTGCGTAGCTATTTCTTTTGTTTCACTGAAAGTTTCACCAGAATGAGCTGGTAACTTTTTTTTGATAGATTTTTTTCTAAAACCACTGTCTTGCGGAGGAAACAACGAAATATCTCCAGTGCACTGCCGAATGGCCCCTAAGCTAAAAGCAATGAATGTGTTACTAATATTCGAACAAGGAGGGTCTGACAGTGAACTGGAATGTTATAATTCTGATCTAGACCCAGAATATGTTTCCAGTGGATAGGAAAGGAGATAAAAAGTGATTCTGAATTGGACGGTCTTAGATCGAAAGAGGATTGTTGAGATAACCTCCACCAGAAGGCTGAAAGACGTATATAGAACGGCTACTGCTAGATCTAGACCTAGAGCCAGTACTAGCAGTAAAGGGAAAGGCAAGGGGAAAGGAAAAGCCGTATTGAAGTCAAAGTGTGTAGACCAATCCAGAACCAAACAATCTAGTTTCATCTGCATCTAGTGAACCTGTTCCAACTTCATCAACATGTAGTTTGCATCCTCGTTTCCAAACAGAAGGCAGTGACTAGAGGATGAATCTGATGCCAATTCTGTGTTGATTTTGATGAATTTTTATTTTTCTGAAAAAATTGACAATTTTCAATAAACTGTACAAAAAAAATTTTTTTTAAAATTGAGATATCTTTGTGAAATTTGTTTTAGTGCATAGTGCATTTAAACTCTTGTGTCCAAAAATCAAAGAGACTGGTTAATTACAGCAAAAATATTATTTTTTTGAAAACGCCACCAAAATGCCTGGTCTGCAACAGTTGTGGTAATAAAACGCCTGGTCTCAAGTGAGTTAATATTCAACTGAAATTGGTATGCCCTATAACAAGCTTTTGAATTAAGACATCTATAATGTAATCCTTTCAACCACACTTTTTAAACCACTAGAGCTGGGTAAAGTCAGCAATTTAATATTACCTAGTACTAAAGGTGTATCATCTCCTTGAAATAAACCTACAAAACAAAATAGTGTCTTTTACATACATCTATTAATGATCTTTTACTAAGTCATTGCACTGTTTCAGCATTTGGAAAAAAAAAAAAAAAAAAGGCAGCATATAATATTATATCACCCCCCCCCCCCCTTTCCCCACTTTTCCTCCCCTTCCCTCCAATCCACTGGAACTGCTAATATGTTCAATAACTTGGATGAATATTCACAGATCCTCAAATATCAGAATCAAAATAATGTAACAACACAGTAACATACAAACCTAAACGACAAGCTGACTGAACTGGCACCACTTTTCAAAATGTTTGTAGGTGGATGAATTTCTCCACACCATGCTCTGGAAAAGAGTGATAAGCACAAATGACATTTCTCTTCCGGATGAGACATCTTAAGGCATTCTTCATCAATATCTCTAACTATATAATGTTTTCGTGTGATGTCTGCTTTGGTTTCCTTTGCAATTTTTCTTTGCATTCATTTCAATCCTAAATATCCAACTCATGTCACTGCTCCCTACTTATATAAATCTACAAAAACCTATACATTGAGAGTTAGTCATAAAATACTACAAGTGAATACTCTACTTGTGAGGATATTAGATCTGAAATGCATGGTTTAAACAGAGGAAAAGTCAATACCCAGGCTGTTTCAGATAACACATTGTTACTACAATATTTGACCATATGGTCATGGGTCAAAAAGAGCATTAACAAAATTATAGCAAAATATTTTTACAATTAAATCTCATTAGGTTTCTCTAGTTTTTGTTTTGGATTTTCAATTCTGCTTTTTCTGTTATAAGCTAAACAGTTCTAAGAAAAAAAAAATTATCAAAAAGCGTGGACCACTTTATATGAGAAAGTACTTCGAGAATAAAATATTGCAAAATTAGTATAAATCAATACCAAAGGTCTTACATGAGTAAAAAGATTTAAAATTAAAGGACAGAAAGGTGGTTTAACATGAATCTTCTTTTACTGATTTACTAACAGTTTAAGAGCGAACTTACAGATATCAAGAATTTGCAATACTCTGGTGTCATCAGATGTTTAAACATATATGAGTATATAGTGCAGTTGAGGTCAAAATAAATAAGACAGCCCCACATATGATTCTGCACTGTCTTTTGATAATCAAGCAAAATGGCATGAGGCAATTCAAATTACACTTGCTGACACTATGACTCTGCCTAGTATCTCCATGCACTATTGTGCTAAGCACAATGTAGTTCAACAGCAACAAAAATCCAGATGACGAAAGACTATAATCAAACACAGGATTGCATTAATTTCTTTATTTTGCTGCTAGGATCCTATCTGACCACATGAAATATTTTTCTGATCATTTCTTTAAATGAATGGAAAAAATAATAAAAACTGCCATTAGACCATGCAGAGCAAAAATCAGACTTTTCCAAATCTAAGACTAAGTCACAATCGTCCATCTTGTCAGCCTTTGGAGTAATTTTCCATAGTGTCTATATAAAATTTTGCAAGTAATTTTGTTAACAGTGGTAAATTAATAAAAACTGGAGAAGTGTTTTTCCCAAGCCAATTTTGTTTTTTTCTTGAATTATCCGCTTATTTCTACTCCACTGTTTCTTTCTCAGACCTTTTCACCTGCAAATAATCAAGTTGCATCATTCTCAATGAACTTAAAAAAATTCTCAAAGACTTTTAAAATTGCTTTTGAAAACTGCAAAATCTTAATTACTTACAGTTTTGATATTTTGCTTTCTGCTTCCTCAGATTTTCTGAGCAAAACCTCAAAACTTGAGAGACATCTGTATTGTTGTTTTGCTCTTTCAAGCAAAGTCTTTAACTTGATAAATCTGGAAAACACATTTAAATGTGGATTCACTGTCTTTGACTAAACAAACAACAATAGAGAATTTTTAAAAAATGGTATTGTATGCTATTCCATTCTTATCACTGAGTATTCCACTCCCATCACTGAGATTTAACTTGATTACAATAGCGTGTAAAATAATTCTCAGATTGTCATAGTGCAGTGTTCAGATTTGCCATTTGGTGGACTGTAAACAAAAAAAAAAAAAGATGACGAGAAGTTATGCAATATCATATAATTGTACAGACTACGGTCAAGCCACGGTAATCACTTCAGCATCCGAGACTGCATTCAGTTCTCTAGCATTCACTTTAAAAGGAGACAGATAATAGGAGGAGCCTACGACAAAAACTCTCATGAAAAATTTGATACTGGACCCATTTCACTTGACTGAATGACATTTGCTGAAATTGTATTGTTAGTCATTTCAGATGATTGGGGAACTAAACGATGGACCTGCAATGCTAAACTCATGACAAACTGAAACAGTTTGATTAATTCTGAGTAACTGAACCCATAACAATTTTACATGCCAGAGGTGCCTTTACAGAATGTTTTCTTTTTCAAGGAATTCTGTAGTTTGAAAGAAAATTGGCATCTCTATGCAGCAATATAAAATGCATTTTCAATGCAAAATAAAAAAGATCTCACAAGCTCTGGATCTTGCTGATGACCTCACTCTTCTTGCTCTTTTGCATCTCCCTACACAAGTTGACACGGCTCCAAGATTGCTGACTTCTGAATAACTTCATCATGTCACACATGTCCACGACTAATTTATCTACTGGCCACAACCCCTCAATTTGATTCAGCTGGGGACAGTAAGTACAGACAAAACTAAACTAAAATAATAATAATAATAATAATAACAAAAGCCTGTATTGCACAATTTGAATATAATCTGGCTTAATGGTTATACATTGTATCACATCTGAATCTTACACAAAAACAATTTGGGCTAAAATTAGCTTGCACACAAAACAGGTTGTTAGCAAAAGCTAACATTAACAAAATGTGCTTCTTATCTATAAAAAGCCTCCACATTTCCTTGGTAAACAAGTCTCCATGCTATTCTAAATGTCCTTGTCATATGTGTGGAGATATAAGCTTCTACAATCCATGCCTTTCAATGTAATTTCTCTACTAATACTGCTCTTCAAACATAACTCATAGTAGTGTATGTGACTGATTTATATATGATACTTCCTCACTGGAAATGCAAGACTTGAAAATTTCTATTTTTATTGAGGGAAAGACAGCTCAACAGATGTTCAGCAAATTCTACCCTGCCATCAACTCTGCAAAAAGAATACTAGATATCAACCTGAACAACTTTCTTTTGATTATCTAAAATCAGTCAAGGAATGTCCTCCAGTTTTTCACTTCAAGAACTTTATACTTCAAAGGATTATCTTTGGAAAATGAAAGCTACTGTTACCCATATGGCTATTTCTTGTCTTTTTTTATTCTTTTTTGCTTCAAATTTTGGATATTCCAAATATCCTGAGAAAATTCTCAGGATACATGTATACTCATTCTTCCAGTACAATTTCTATGACTTTAATTATTTATTTTTATTTGGCTGTGAACAATATGTCAATATTTTAAGCATCTTTTGGCATTTGAAAAATAAAAACAAAAAACAACTGTGACTCTGAGATCCTAAAATAGATTTGACTTAGTTAATCGCTGATGGAAAAGGCCATGAGATGTTCTCTTTTGTGTTGCAAATTTGATATTGCAGTAATGATGAAAGATAGGAATCAATGTCTTCAGTAGCTGAATTTCTCTCAAATTTGACATTTAACACAAGTATGTCAAGCATCACCATGAGAACATAGTCCTATTAACTTTTCAACTAATTGTGAGGAGGAGGGGAGGGGCACATTCATTACTGTCAACTGTTGACAAGATACATACATAATGCTCTTTTTCAGATAGTAGCTCCTTTTGTCTCGTTTCTTGCAACATATGCTCTTGCACCTTTTCCTGCACATGTGTCTCTAAGCCTTCAGATGAAACTGGAAAGATCATTTTCACATGAAGGCTTAACAATGGGAATTTTTTCTCACCAACTTTATCTCCCTTTGCTGAAAATGTGAACTGCAGAATAGGCTTACTACAGAGAGAAAGACAACACTGTGCACCAAGAAGTATTCTTGGTGGAAAGAAAATGTTCTCATTTCAATGCAATAATTTTCTGTGAATGACATTTCAAATGAAAAAAAAAAATCGGTAACTTTTTTCTCTACTTTACAACACTTGTTCACAGGTTTTATGTTTGGAAAGGAAAACACACTGGGCTGGTAAAAAAAAACTATTCCCATCATGTGAACCTTGCTTGGCTGAACCAATCAGCCATTTGATAAGACAGATTACCGAAATATGTGCTATTCATTCAAATGGGGCAAAATTTTGCCAGTTAGAGCCCTACTTCGCCCTTTGCAATTTTAATATGCTCATAATGTGTTTAACATATATAGATGACAGACAACTTAGGACAAATTTCTGAAACATCTTCCAGATAAAATTACAGATCTTTTTCTTTCAATCCATCATAAATATATGTATTTAAACATTTCTCAGAATCAGCCAAACTGTCAGTTAATTGGTGAATTTGTAATTTCTTCTTTAAAAAAAAAAAAAGTCCAAAATTATGCTTCTTTCTCATCATAACACTAACGGTCAGACCCAGCATGGGGTTCAATTCTTATTCCAGGGTACAGGCAAGATGAATAAATGCAAACTATGGCTCTAAGCAACTTAAGTGACATAAATTGTGACATACTTAATGTCTTTATGTTTTATCTGTTTCTTTCCTTGCTGATTTAGAACATTCAAAATTTTCAAAGAAATATAAACAGCTATATCAGCTGAAAATTCAAAGTGCACTTATATCCCTGAAACTAGTACATTGTCGGTGTCGCAAGCATTCTGCGTAAGTCTGAAATTTGGGAATCTAAGTTTTTCCCCCCATTCAAGGTGAACCAAAAATATGTACTGTGACACCATCTTGAGCCAAACTGACCAATAGAAATGCAGGAAAAATCTGCAAAGATCCCATGTCAAACCTGTTTATAATTTGACGTCAGTTTTTACTCTCTGAAAAAAGTACTCAAACTGACTTAAGTGGGTTGCTTGTGACACCGATGACATGCTGGAACATATGAAAAATATGCTGAAACATTTAGTATTTAATAATAATAATAATAGAAGGCATTTATATAGCGCCTCACCCCTGGAGGGCTCGAAGTGCTTTACAGCAGGACCAAAATGTTGAACAGAATATGCCTCAAAACAAACATGGGCAACAACATACACACAAAT
>JBCEWB010127083.1:0-27091 GCA_039654565.1 Peronia peronii | reverse complement strand
ACCCCCCCCCCCCCCCCCCCCCCCCCCCCCCACTACGCACTTTTGACTTTCGTCCTCATACCACCATTCCACAAGCCAATCGCTTCCACTGGGTTGACAGTACCATCAGCTGCCCTCTGACTTGTCTCCGAAAGTGTGTGAAACTTTGTTCAAAGGTGCATACCGAGCTGTCAAAGTAGCTGGTGCGCTTTCATGAGAAGGTGGAGTACAAATGACGGCAGGTCTTACTATAGATCGACATGGCCGAGGGATTATGCGTCTGCTCTTCGGCAAAAAACTCATGTCGCAGGTTTGAATCCTACCAGTTAAAGTAGGATAAAGATTAGACCCCGCCTGCAATTTTTCAGGGATTCAACGGTCTCCGGCTTTTTGGGGTAGGGAAGCCCGACGATTAGCCTTCTCGGGTAAGGGCGAATATAAACTCTAGAAGTGTCAAGGGGCCGACATGGCTTTAAACTGACTTGTCATTCTGTGCGGTAAAATTCTCTCCCAAACAGCATACAATGAAATAAGATGATGCGATCGAATACTACCTTAGCCATGAACAATCATCCTCTAAACATAAATATTAATGCCACTATAGAAACACGAACACTCAGACAATTTCTTACTGACACTTTTAGGGTTAAAAGGGCCCCATGTGTACGCTAAGCATGTTAAAGAACATTGGCAGCCAAAAATCGAATGAAGAGTAGGCGGACTTTCCGCGCAAAAATTTCCAAAATCCAAATCTCTACCCACAAAAATTCTTCTCACCAAAGAACTCACGCACTTATTGACGACCTAGACAATCGTCGCAGGTAGCTGAAAGGTGAGTCTAAAACGTAATGTAAATCGATACCTACATTTCTTGCAGCCTCTGTATTAACAATAGGAAACTGTCATACACTCAACGGTTATTTCATTTTGTCACGTATGCAGGAAACAGCTCTTCTTCAGCTGCATGAAGCAATGATTCACCTTTATCTCATCTGAGTGACTAAATTTCGTTCTGTCTCTCTTTCTTTCCGTCTTTCTTTCCGTCTTTCTTTCCGCCTTTCTTTCTGCCTTTCTTTCTTTGTTTTTCTTTCTTCTTCTTTCTTTCGTTCTCTCCCTTGTTCGTTCTTTGTGCTAACTTATAATATAGTAATATAGTTTTATGCTAAGCTACATTGAAAGGCTGTCAACAACACCGGCATATTGTTTCCTTTCTCCACTCATTGTTACTCAGACATAGATCTACATGGTGTTCAGCATGTCCCTGTTGCACTCATATGAATTATGTCTTTAGTATTCGTGTACTCTGTCAGTGCCAGCAGCCGCTAGCTGATCTGCATTGTTATTAAAAATGTCATATGGTAAACTTTAACTGCATGGCATCAGGGGGAGGTGTGGTTGTGGAAGGAGGGAGAGGGATAAAGGATTTTAGTCGTCAAGAATATCAGATCTGGGAGACACGATACAATTTGGTCTCCACTTTACGCAGAAAAGGTAGCCTGTGAGAGGGAAGTAGTCTATGAGAGAAAAGCGTCCACTGAATGCTTAAGTAAAGTGAAAGAATCCATTCGAACGTTTCTGGAAGTTTTGGCATTGCAGGGTAGGATCCATGTTAAATTCCAAGACGATGATTATGAGAATCAAACATCAATACTAGATCTACGTTCTTTGTATATGTTATTTGTTTTTTTTTTAATTGTTTGGTTAGTTGCCGGTTGGACAGTCGTGTTATATTTTGTAAAATGAGAATCTCAACAAAAATGACTGTTGCAAAGGTATTCATTATGTGCACGTTTAAAGCTCCTTTCAAGATCTTGAGGAAGACTGAAGAGTCCACAGACCTATCAGATGTCTTTTTCTTTTTTAATAACAACGGAATTAAAGATGATGGTATGTTCCATGCCCATCTTTGTACTGTGGTCTTCTGACTTACGATAATCTGTTTCTACATAAATAGTATTATGAGACCGAGCAATTACCATTTATTTCTATTCTAAACAGACAACTCAACGATGGCGTGTACAGGTGTGGCTTTGCCATCTCTCAGGCAGCCTACGATCAGGCAGTGAAAGATGTATTTGATGGACTAGACAAGGTCAGTTACACAATTTTGTGTAGTATCGGTCACCAGGCAGACTGGACAAGAGAAATATGGCGTTTCAGGAATACATAATTAAGCAATCAGTCAAGTTTGACCGCTTTCAAGTTCATGTTTTCATCATAAATTTTCTTTTGTGTGAATCTCTTTGCTAACTTTCTTGGTGATGGATGATGTTGATGATGCTGTCGATGATGATAAAGTCGATAGCAATAGTAGTGTTGTGTTGGCAAGGACCGAGAGACATTTCTCAGACTATGCTATAAAACTTTCCTCTGATCAATAAACGAAACAATGAGATTAAATAATTTCATAACGCAATTTCTTTCTTTCTTTCTTTTTTCTTTGCTGCTTTCGTTGAAGAGCAAAACAGGCTCTATAATAGAGCGCTCCCATATTTTTATATTTTTATTCATTTCACTTTCTTAATTCTTCATATTGGCTCTTTATTTTAGGCCTAACCTATTGATTAGCCTGTGTCTTAAAATTCAAAACACTTATAAAATATTTATGGTGGTGGCATATATATTAGTTAATTTCTCTTCTACCATATCAGGTTGAACAGATTTTATCTAGCCAACGCTATCTCATTGGACCTAAAATTACCGAGGCTGATATCCGCTTATTTACAACGCTCATCCGATTTGATGTCGTCTACCATACTCACTTCAAGGTAACTTTGCTGGTCACGGCTATACAAGACCATCCACCCATAAATATTAACGTATCACTGGATCTGCAGTACCGCTACAGAACTACATGTCTAACCCATAGGTCTTCATTCAAAAGCAGCAAACAGTGACAACAAAACAATACATAGACAACTATATGCAGCAAAACGACACAGGAACACCAGAAAATAAACAAGGAAACGTAATGATAGATCTATATATTTTTTTACAGCCTCGTGAATAGTCAAAATAAGATTAGGAGTGTACAAATTGGGAACATACTGTGTTCGCACGTCTATCAATACCCCCATCATTCGGCGAATCACTTAATATGGACACAACAGTGGTGAAATAACCTTTTTTTTTCTCAGCTCCTTTGTGGTGGAGCGGCGGATATTGATTAGTAATCTTTGTTATAGAACTAAGAGGATAATGATGCTAAAACATCTTCTTTTACATTCTCTGACAAAGTCATCATACTTAATCGGATTATCAGTACATGTACGTTGAATGGATCAATGTTAGTAGCCTACCTTACACTGAATCTTCCATTCACAAGGGTCACGAAGACGAGCAAAACCCATCAATTATGTAAACATCAAATAAGAATTTTCTATTTGTTTGGATATGGTGGTATAACAGTTACTGACCGGCAAGATGAAAAAGTGCTTGATTCATCAAGTAATTGTTGATTACTGGACATTTGTATAATACTGGTTATTTTGTTAAATATTATTATTATTGTTTGACTTAATGGCAGACCAACAAGAAACGCATCGTGGACTACCCTAATACATGGGATTATGTGAGAGACATTTACCAGCTGCCGGGCATAGCAGAGACAGTGGACTTCGAGCACATAACCAAACATTACTATGTACGTAAACCTGCTAAACAACATTAAAATTTGTCGTTTTGTCCACCATATATATCCGTCTGTGCCACCGTCTGCTTTTCCATCAATCCTTTCCCTAGTACAATTTTATCCAACTAAGCATCCTCTCCATCCATCCATCCATTCATCCCTCCGTCCCTCCTTCCATCCATTCATCCCTCCCTCCATCCCTCCATCCATCTATTCACCCACCCACCACCCATCTATACATCCATTCATCCACCCACCCACTCATCTATCCATCCATCCATCCATCCTTCCATCCATCCAAACTCTTCTTTTGTTACTGTCCACTCTCCAGATGAGCAATACCTCCATCAATCCATCTCGCATTGTTCCTGTTGGTCCAGAGCTTGACTTGATGTTTCCTCACGGCAGAGATAAACTGTGAACACCTGACATTACCTGCTCAACTCTCGTAATTATTACAGTTCTCTGGTCAATCATTCAGCAGTAGAGCAAATGTTTTCTTCTGAGTCGATCATCTTTCATTATGAAAATGAAAGTGGGCTTGGTCATTAGTTTGGCAATTCTGACAGGACCTGAACTCACCAATTCTATGTGATCACTCATGTGTGTGTTTGATTTTGGGTGAGAAAATCTCCAGATCAAAGATCTTGTTATATTTGAAAATTTTATATATTATTGATAAAACTGAAAATCATTTATGACCATGAATAGCATTTAATTTTACTTTATTTCTTCAATCTTATAACAATCAAAATATGAACACCCTCAGGATGTTATTGATGCACTATTAGTTTTTTTTAACATATACTATTTTTTCTTGTCTTTATATAAAAAAATATATTTTACATTTATTCTTTCTAAACAGTTTGCTGGAATTGTTTGTTGCCTATATTTAAACATATTCTCAGTTTTTCATTATTTTCCATTGGTGACTCATGGGATATTAAATCTTAGTCAAACAAAAGATGCTTTGATTGACTTGAAATGATGTTGTTCTTCTACTCTTACACTAGATTTTGTGTGCCCTGCATCAGTCATCTAATACAGCAGAAATTTTGAAAGCCATATCATTATTCTGTTTAACCCCATCGGAACTGACATAGTAATCCTGTTAATCAATAAATAAAAACATGTAAATGCAACTTTAAATGTGAATATAAATTATGTTGACATAAATTTGTGAACCTCAAGAATGAATGCTTCATTTTACAATATTTCCCATGATATTTAGATTACTGTGATAAAAGATTAGATAGATTGACAGTATTGAAAGGTGGACAGAATAAAGACAGTGAGTTAAATGACTCTTCAATCCCTAAAGTGACAGATAAATACTTTAATTTTATCAAATCCATCTGTCAGCACAACTAAAGTGACATTTCATGAGTGCACCATATGAGAAAACATCCTCTATAGCAAGGTGCTGATAGGGAAATAATGGGCCACAGCAGTCCCGGTCCGCAAAACCAGACATAACACACATCACAAACAGGAAAGCTGTTAAAGATACTTGAAAACTCACCACAATTTTTTTTTTTTCTTTTTGCAGATTTTTCAAATTTCTGAATCTTGTTAAAATATAACACTCTGTAAACCAGTGAAAGTCCATTTTCACATGACTTATGTGATTCAGTCCTGCAAGATAACATTACGGCTCAATATTGTCAAAATAGCTTTTATTTCAGAACAATCATATCATATTGAAAAGTAACAGGAATAAAGCTAGAACAAGAGTAAAGATAAATCTAATTCTGGTAAGTTTTGACAGCTTGAAAATTAAAGCTCTATCTCCTAAATCAAGGAAAACAGTATCTGTAAAATGATCAACCTCTGCCACCTAGTTAAGGCAAACAAAATAGAACAAAAAAGATATTTTTATGCCTCTGAAATTCAAATGTACAATACAAAACTGGAGAAATGTAAACCATCTAAGTCCCAGCACATAATATCCATCACCAGGATAATACTCGTTTTTGTTTTCTTTCTTAGGTTCAGCAAAGTAAAAGAACAAAATCAAATATGTCTATCTGGTGTAAAATCTGTCTTGAAAACTGTTTAGGATATTTGCAAAATTACATCACTTCACACACACTGCCATTCCAGATATATTACAGTGGCCTCTGTCCTACAGATGGGAGACAAAAAAAAGTGAGCTCTTAGGTGGACAGGCTTTTAGGCAAAACTGAAAAGTTACACAACCCATCTGACCATTGTCCTGATGGATGTATAATATGTAAGCTGACCAATGCCATTGGTTAGTTTTATCTGTGCCAGTAAGAACAACTTTCTCCCCTGGTGCGCATATATTTTGTAATTACATCTAACAAATGACTCGAGTGTATAAAATTAGCCAGGCTGACCAAGGTAGGAAAACAACTGACCAGTCAGGAGGCTAAACTTATTCCTCCCTGTACACACAGCCAATCATGGACAGTGTCAAACAAAGAAATGGTTACAGACTAGTCACCTGTGGCCTGATTATGCAGCCATACGTCAACCATCATTTTCCACTCCTCATATCCCTGATCCATCCACCCCCTGCTTATTTTATTGCACACCTAGCACTGTCTGTTTCTCTCAGTGGAGAATCTGATGTGAGATTATGTCATAAGTACTCCCATGTCCTGGTCCAACACCGAGCTTTTAGGCAAATTTTTATTTTGGGGAACAGGTTCTTAGAGGAGTAAATTATAGAGAAAAAATTCAGTTTCACAACAGAGGTGGGCTCTTAAGTGATCAGGATCTTAGGCGGCAGGTTCTTAGGTGAAGACCATGTATAAACAAAAATATGAAATCAATCTTGTCATCCAAGCAAAAAATCATGTAAATTACAAAGCTGCCATTGTGTGCTACTTCACTATATGAACTGCATGATGGCCATATTATTGTTGTTTGCTCTGCCTCTACGAGACAAAACAGTGAACAACAGTCAAGATACAGAAAATCCTCAGTATAAATATTTGCATATCTACGGTAAAATCTTTCATGGTATACTGTTTCTAAAAGATGTATTAACATGGATGGAATATTTGAGAAAATATATTATACAATAATTGAGCTGGTCTGAGACAGAAAAATGAATTTATACTGTAGAAAATAATTTTCTCTCCTCAATATGACCATAAAAATATCATGCCAACTATGGAACAGCAGGAACTACATCCTAAAAATTCATGCCATAAAAGCAAAACACAATTCGAGTTCTGCACAGGCATTAATACATATGAATAACAGGGAAGCTTCCAGACAGTCTGTTGAATACCTTAGAGATTGAATTAGTTTCCTCGACTGTAAATTCAAATGACTTCCCCAAGCACCAAATGTTGGATTGAAGACCAAGGATATGGACTGTATACATTAGCAATATCAAACTGCTGAAATCATGAAATGAAATATTTGATCCAACAGCTCCTTCACAAGTTATGTTGAAGGAAAGTAACAACTATGCTTCAGCCAAACCAAGTGCTTGATTCTGTAGAACCAATCTGCATTTACTGTTTCATATTCAGACTGCTGAATTTTGATAGGAAAGACAAATGTCTTTCAAATTAGCTCCACCATATAAGCACATATTGGAAATTTCCCTGTTCTACAATTCCACATCTTGCATTTAAATATATAATTTTTTTTCAGTGAAAGATCCCATCATTACCTTCTGTATTTTATAGTTTGAAAATATCAAAGCCATTGATTTTTATCCTTAACTTCTGCACTATTTGGCACATTTTCTCTTTCTGAATTTTACTTATTTTCTTTCTCAGATTTATTCAAATAGCTTGCATGTTACTCTACATGTTAACTTTATTACAGAAATGATAGCATCTCTTTCTTTTCTTCAGCAGTCATTTGAAATCTCATGTCAAATTTATTAAACACAAGCACATTGATAGCATGCATAAAACTCAAATGCATGCATGAACAAAGGAACAAATATATAGAAGAATATGAAGTGGAATATCTCACAGAAATTCTCTGTTACTGAACTGCATGTATTTGCTGACTGCCTCTGAGTTCACAAGAAAGAAGAACACAGTCATATTGATGAATAAATGGAGGCGCAAATTTTAAATTTAAACATACCTTTAATTACTGTCTTTACTATTCTTTTCACAATGCTTTTTTCCAGTTGATCATATTAGGTCATGGAACTTCTGTCATTGATTGTTCTGTGATTTAAGTTTCTGATAAAATTAATGTGAGCTAAAACTTTTACGATGCACTTAGTCATTTTATTTACACTCTAATGGAGAAAACTTCAGGCTCAAAAAAAAAAAAGACATGAGCTATAAATGATAAAAGACATAACTGAATATACAAAACAGATAATTTTCCTTGAGTTTTTGCTGTAATCATTCTCATGTAATTCATTCTCAATGTATGTCTTACATAATTATCAAATACAATGTAAACAACCATCAATAACTTGATGGTCTATGTGGGAGAGTTGTTATTCCTTTAATTTATGTGATAGAATTTCTCCTGGCCAGCTCCTTTGGGTTGATGTTGATTTCTGTTTTCAAAATTTTCTTCCCAAATCTTTTCATCTTTCTTTCTTCTCGTACTTTTTGCATATGGCGTAAGTGATCATCTTTGGCTGAAATACATGAAGATGATGACAAATCAAAACTTGTCTAAAAATTTACAACAAAAATAACAGAAAAGTATTTGTGCACCCTTGTTTTTCCCAGTCCTGCCTTTTTATCATGCTATCATTTTATTAATGACACATGTTCTGCAACTGAAAAATGTTCAGTCATTTGTTTTCAGACCACCTGTATCTATTTAGAGATCTCTGGGGAATCTAATCAATTTAGACTGTATCCAACAACTTTTTTCTTGAATGATTATATTATTTTATAGCTATGTCTATTAATCTGGGCTTTAAATTACAGGCCTACTGATCTCCAAGATGTGCCAGTTGTAAGAAACAATTGTTGCAGATCAGTTGAAGTGAGAAATGAGTCACATATCAAATGGGGCTTTACTGAAGAAATCAAATACTATTGACTATGATGTCACCGTAGTTTCCTCTGCATGTGAATATCTCAGCACAAGAGAGTTGTTGCTAAATAATTTTTTTAACCAAAAATAAAGTACACACATTTCTCTTCCATTGTTACTAACAATTCTGTACATGAAATGAAATATTTGACATCCAATTCATTTCATTTAGTCACGCTATGATTTAATCTGTTTAACATCTGTCTAACTCGTAGTTCTGCTCAGTCTATTCTGGCAATGGCATACCTAATCTTCTTTTCATCATCTGCACCCTCTTATACTCCTCTGGCAGCCAGTACTTGTAGTGGGGTAGTAACCTACAGAACAACAAAACCATACAAGATTTTATACACATAGAAATGAAAGTTGAAGACTTACATTATCAATCATGGTTTATCTCTACTGGTATTTTAATATTTTAATAAAATTTATTAGTAGTCTCTGCTCTATCTTGATCTTGACATGAAACCCATAGTGTGAGTCACAAAGATCAAAGATAGTGTTTGTTATAGGGTAGAATTTTTTTTGTCCAGTATACATTATGTTCATAAGTATCATAAAGCTCAAGGCACTGGAAATATAGATATCATTGCTATGAAAAAAACAATCTAGTTCTTTGATTGATGGCCCTGAGTGCCTCTACTTTATATCTGATCTTCACAGATCTGACCAGTGTATGTCCGATACTCTTTCTAATGGTGCTCAAAGTGAAATGTGCTATAAAATGATCTACCATCACAAATGACCAGTAAAGTTGTATGATTATATTTTCTGCAAGAGTTGCTGAAGTTTATACTTTTTCATTTCAATGTCTGCATTATGTAAAACTAAGTATGTGTGGGCATGAAACAGGAAACTGGAAATTAAATTCATTTTAACACTGTTATGATAGCATATGAAATTTCCACTGATCCATCCATTGATTTGCATATTGATGGAAAGATAGTAGCCTTTCCATTCATCAGTGCTAGAATGTTTCACTACCAAAAAATATGATGGTTTAATATCACTGAACAATCCAAGCATTTAATAAGAAGAAACTTACCTTGACAGCAGGCATTTTTTTTTTTTTCTGTGAGACAGAAATTAACTGATAGACATACTCTGAACATCGTTCTTGATAAGTGTCACTTACCCAAAACTAGGATCGCTGGGCAAGTAACCTTCAACCTCATAATGTCGAGGCATCCCCGTTGGTGGGTACAAGGCTCTGCAGAGAGGCGTAATATATCATTAAATATTGTCAAGGTGTAACTTTTTTTAAATAAAATCTTGATAAAACTTTTTTTTTGACATGTCCATGTTTTCTTTTGGACAGTCCTGAGTCAAGGGAAATAGAGTAGGCTATAAATTTGAACTTATAAGTCAGAAAAATATATTCATCACAGTCAAATAACTGTGCTGTTAGGTAAAGTATCCCTCTCTTCTTTAATGACTATGAAAAATATTGAGTGGATCAAAATTTTTAAAATTTTACAGATGACAGAAAAGACATCACTACATTGCTGTCTTCACAAGAATACCTTACAATGTTGAATCAAAAGTAATCAATCTTTGCCTCTCCCACTCTTACAGATGTTAAATGAATCATGCTACCAGACAAAGAGAAAACCATTAATAATTCATCTTGATTTCTGGAGATGAATATTTATCTTGAGCCCAGAACAACAATTCTGTTTTATGAAAATATGCTATCTATTTGCTGAAGTTGATCTTAATTGTCACAACACACCTCTCCAAAGCTCGTAAATTAACATCCACACCCAAAGTTGCCATTTTGGACTTTATAGCGTGACATTCCTCTGTTTCAGGAGTAAATGCATCATCCTGCCAACAAGAAAAAAAAAACAAAATCGTATTCAGAACAATTCTTGAAAACAATTGGAGCAGGTATTTTGAGATAATCAACACAGCTCTTCAGATAGTTGAATACTGGCTTGTGTTGACTAGTTTTGATTGAATAGTTATGATGATATTTGACACTGGTCTTTTTCATCCTTCAGCACCATGAAATAAGTTTTTTAAAAAATGAGAATGAAGCACATGAAAACAACCCAAAAAAAAATGTATTTAAAAAAAAACGCAGACTAAAAGGAAAAAAAATCTCCATCTGAACCGGATGAAGGGAGATAATTCAATATTTCCATCTCGTCAGTTCAGGAAAACTCTTTTCTTGATTCGTTCTATGAGTCAAAATAGTGTCCATTTGTTGACTATGTCATGAAAAATAATTGGTCATATGAACAAGTTGACCCAGCGTTAGTAAGCACTGGTAAGGCAGCACACAGTATTACATTAACCTGCACATACATCCCTGAATGCATACCTTCTTCTGTCTTTCTCAAACTTCCAGCCTTGAAACCTAAAATTGAATACTAAAATAGAACATTCCTTGTCAGTTATGCTGGGTTTGTTTACCTCACAGTCATATCTTTGCTCACATTTTTCAATGTACTTATGATACAAAACACGCAGTCATGTCCTGTCTTTATCCACAAAAGAATCTTTTTTACCACAGTGACATATGCATCATTTCCTGCTGTACCAAATTTCCAAGAATCAGCATGGCAAAAAAAATATTTTTAAAATAAACAGAATAGTCTGATATGTGAATAATGACCGAAGTGATGGTATATACCTTTTATATGCATAATAGATGTAATAGGACTGATGTGAACAGATACTTATAAAAAATATGGATAGTTTGTTTTACTTACCTTGTGAGTGATAGACTGTAGCCCCTGTGGCATTCTTCCTGCACTGCTGGCTGATTTTACTCTGCGAGCATTAGTGCTTGTTCTAGACACTGCAGGTTTCACTGGAGCAGAATACATGGAATAACCTGAAAGTAAAAACACAAAACATATATTATGTGGATGATGAGGCTTGGCAAGAAGGCAAAAATCTGCACCTCTTCTGTTGATCATGATCACAAATCTTAGAATGCTTGACAATATTTCAACAACTCTTAGTTGTAACGTTTAAATAAATTTGTAATTTAACTTAAATTATTATGATGGCTTTATATATTTTTTCTAATTAACAAAGTTCTGTTACTTAAATTTAAAAACAACATGTCAGAAATATCGACAGATTTGCAGATCTGAGTTCTGATGATGGAATAAATCTTTTAATTTTCCCTCATTTCCAAACATCGTAATTATCATTACCCTAACACCAAAGTGTTAACCTTTTTCTTTTGTTCTTGGATGATTTAGACTATCAATATTATAGAAAAAATGAAACAATGTTTCGATCCATGTAACAAAATAAAAGTATTTTTCAAAGGATATTTTTGTGTGCCATGCAGATTATAAATGATTTTTTTTAATTCACTTCACTGAGATTAATATGCTACCTCAACAGATCACTATTTTCATTAATTTTATGCCTGTGCCTTGGTAATTCTGAATGGGAGATTAGGATTTGCTACAGTAAAAGATAAGACTATTTGTAATACCTAACGTAACTCACATGCTGTACAAGAAATGATTTGGCCAAAGTTGTGCTCATGCGAGTATTCTTGAGTGACCGTCTAGTTCAACAAGACAGGATAAAAATGATATTCATGTGATGTATGTCTCTCTCTGCTTATTGTATACACTGCCTTCTGTGAAAGGTTCGCTAACTTACGTTTGGCTCCTTCATCTTTGCGTAGAGCTTGAATAGCTTGCTTGGACCTGGCAATGTCTGCCGTGCTATCTCAGGATGAAAAAAAAAGAATGTTCACATGATGTTCAAATGCCAATACATTTATATAGCTAATGAAGACCTATTTCTAGCCATTCTCTCACAAAATATGTTTTATTTCCATGTTATGTACATTAAGAAAACCAAGTGGTATCATCATCAGAAAGGATATACAATGGAATACAACTGATCAAGAGATGGGCCACAAATAGCAAAACTTTAGATTGAGTGGAGATTTGTCATCTGTGACCTGTCCCCTATAAAATGTCATAGGAAATAACGATATTTGTTATGAACACATTAATACTATATATGTGTCAAGTTTATCAGCCTCCCTTCACATGACAATCATGAAATACAGTAGTCTGACTGTGGTTGGGCTCATGCTATGAATGACACAGTTGCAGATGAGAAGCAGTCACAGATAAAGTGTTGAAGGATTATTTTTAAAAATTATTATTTTAAACATCAGAAATCCATTAGTAAAAAAAGCTGAGTAATATGCTCCTGTCTCAGATGCATATCACAAACTACTATAATTTTAGTATTTCATCTTCGCAGGAGTACTCAGTGTAACAAATACAAAGCAGGAGTATCATAATATAAAACAGGATATTCAAATTTGTTTGATTCATACCTTGCTGGTCTAACTTCTCCACTGGAAGGATGAGATTTTCCCACCTGGCTCTGACTCTGTGACTTCAGGTTTGTCTGTGTGAGAAACATATCCATACCATCTTTGAAATGTAACTGATATTACTGAGGTCTTCTGTGAACCCTGTCTGATTGAATTCTTGAGTGGGGGACATCCAAAATACTTTTGTCTCTAATGTTTTGGCTGAATGCACTTGTTGCCATATTAAACCATTCTATTTTCCATCCTAAAGGCATCAATTGATCCATCAGTATGACAAACCTGTGCTCTTTAAGGGTCTTTAGCTGTTTTGACATTTCCCTTTAATCAAACTACATAGCTTTCTATAATCACATAAAGTATATATAGTTTGTAGTCAAGTGCAAATTTACATATATGCTCTTTAAAGAGTTAAACAAAATTAGCAGTCTATCATCATATGTACAATGTGGACATTTGCCTATGTTCATTAAAAACTCATTTGTGACTGTGCATATCATGATATATGACTCATAACTATTTGTTGGCAAATGACACAACGTGTAGCACTGCAATAATAAAGAATTTAATAAAGTATATAGGCAGTGAAAAAAACTGTTTGATGTAGATGAGATGACTGATGCAGTTCCAAAACAGGCCAGCATGAGAAAAAAAAAAAAAAGTTTCATAACCCACAGCTGGCTTCGCCGCAGGAACTCTGGTATGTCTATCTTTTTTCTTTGTAGCATCAGAGGCAGACTTGGGGCGCTCTTTCTTGGATTTAGCTGTGGGGGTCTTTTTTACTGACTGAGCCTTTGTCTGCAGCTGTCGGAAGAACAGGCACAAACAATCAGTCAACTTCCCAAACATATACCTGCCTTTAATTTATAGATTTCTTTATTGCACATATAGGAGCAAATATTGGTTTTGTTATCCATGATATATCCAAAAACTCTGTGGAGTTGACAAACAGCAATCCAGCTGCTTTGAGTTAAATACTGTATGAAATAAAGACTTGCTATTGGTGACAAAGATGCCCACTGTAAATTAATAATGTGAAAATTTCATCACTAGCAAGAAGGCTAGACAAGAGAGTTCTCACCGTTGCTTCAGTAAGACTTGACTGAGCCATATCCCTTGCCCCATACACAAGACCAATAAGATGATCAAATGTATTAGAAAAGGTGTCATTAGTTTCTGTTGCATCCATTTGCTTTGTCTCCTTCATTTCCTTTACTTGTTTTGCTTTCTCTCGCTCCTGTCACAAATAAAGATATATCACTTGAGTGCTACATGACATGAAAGATAAGAAAACTGTTTTTTTGTACAGAATGATGGGTACCTAACTGTTTAGAATCTTTCCCCTGATCCAAATGAATCTTCTCTCTTAAATATTGTAACAAGAGATTTATTCACGTTTCTCACCAGACAAATTAGTAAGTCATTATTTCCCTAGTCCTCCACCATATGTCTGAGCTGATTCTAAAGATAAAATTAACACACGGCAAATGGTGTTGCAATACATATGAGTGAAATGATTCCCTGTCAGTCTCGAAAGATATTTTTCACTAGCATCTCTCAATAAATATATGAATGTTTGGATATTCTTAGGTCATATGAGGATGACAAACTTTCTTATTTACAGTCCTTATGCACAATGAATGAAAAGTTTTATAAGTTCATGTAATCTGAAATTACTGTTTCCAATAGGCAATAGCAGCTGTCTGATCTTATTTCCTATTATTTGTGTTTCATGTCAAACACTTAAAATCATCACATCTGAGGGAGTGTGATATTACCTAGACAGTCCAGGGGTAAAAAGAAAAATCGGAATAAATTTCATCAGGCAGTAAAGATAGAAATAACTGAGACTGCACAATAATACAATGTCATGCTTGAACTAGAAAAAACTGAAATCAGATAATAGAAAGACAATTAAAGACACCTAAGACTATGAAAAATTATCAGGTAATACATTATGAAGCTGTTGGAAATGAATTTGAGATTGTATTATTTTCATTTGAACAACTAAGATAGAGTGGGGAAAGAGTGGATGACAATTGCTGATGAACATCAGAGAAAAACAGATGATGGCTGGACTGTCAGGAAAACATTTGGGACAATTAAGACTGTCGGTCAGGATGCTGGGTGATCAGATAGAGATATGACTCTAGCTAAACAGTAATGCTACAATTGTGACCGACAGTGACCATACCTGTTGTCTCTTCACTGTACTGGGCCATAGCATAGGTGTGACTTTCATTGGTCTAGAGTTCAGTTCTTCATTATGTTTCTTCTGGACTGCTGATGCTATGGCACTTTTAGAGACAATTTCCACAGGAGATTCTGGATCAAATTCAATTGTTTTTGTGGTTTTATAGACAGTTTTCAATCCACAGTCTACTCTGTCTTGGTGCCCTGGGACCAGTTCATTACTGCTTCTGTCTGGAGCAGTCAGAGGTTTGGATGCTGAAGAGGGCCTTGAACCTGTGCGGGAAAACTCATAATAATTCTTCTCTGCATTGGACACAGTGAGGCCATATGTGGATTCTGACTCAAGTTCAAGGTCACTGAGTTTGGATATCATAGTCTCTACTTCCATCATTGATTTCTTGTTTTTCTTTGGCTTCTTCACAGGAGTGTCAGCTTCATCATCTTCATAATTTATAGTTACAGTGGAAACCAAACCACTGAGAGGATGATGAGATGAATCGGCATAATTTGTCACCTCATGATCTGTGGTAGTTTTCTTGGCCTCTCTGCCGTGGTTATCAAAGCTATGGGCAGTGGTTTTGTGGGAGCTGCTTGGAGCTAATTTTGATTCAACTTTTCTACCTAGGTTCCGGGGTGTAATGTCCACTGTAACATTTCTGTCCTCCCTAAACTTCACTAAACTTTTGCCTGGGGAGTTATCCTTCGGCTTCACTTGTTCGCTGGCTAGCACCAGAGGTTCATAGAAAGATGTCTCATCTTCCGGCAGGATAAATTTCTGGTGAGGATGGACAGAGGTTTTAGCAGTGAAATTATAACACTGCTCACTAGAGTCTCCATCACTCTGTATTTTCACCTGAACACTGAGCCGGTCGAAACTATTGGAATCTAAAGTTGACGCTGTTGTGTTGATGCTTTCATCTGTCACACTCATCTCTGACCCAACAAAACTGCTGGATGATTCAGACTTCCCTACAGTGGGCTGGTCACTGCTCATCCTCAGGTTGTTTTTCTTCCCACTAGGGGGTAAAGCTGTCAGTGGATGACTACAATTGGTGACACCAGATCTTGACTGTGAATGCCAGTCTAGAACTTCTTGGTCATCATCTGGTGGAGGCATCGTAGCATTGGCAAGCTTCAGTTTATCCTCTGGGGAAATGCTCTGTTCCATTTTGTGCTGAACAAAGTCATCTGCCTGTTGTAAGAGTCTGCAGAGGATGAGAAAAAACACTATAGCACAATTTACTTCCAAAATAAACACCTTATAGACCTACTATTGGTAAAATAAGAAGTGGAATGAAACATAATTAATTCCTTTGCAGATATTGCATACAAAACAATATCTCAAAAATGTAATCAATGTGTGTCAGTTTTCATGTTAATTAACAAAGATAATGCATGGATACATACAGAGAACAAATACATATTTAATGAGGTAAAAAGGCTAAAACTACATTTGATCATAATTTCTTTTACTTTCATTTTCATTAATGGGGCAGACTCCTCTTCCATTTTCTGCTTGTTTCAATTCTAGGCTGTCAAACTGAGAAAATGTTCCTGTCAAGTACACAACTCTTCTCCCTAGAATTTTGTTATTTGTTTTAAGAAGAACTGATTGTGAATACAGTGGGAGAATTGCTTCAGGGCATGAAATGTTGGTACTGAATATAAATAAATTACCATTTCCTGTCGTATTTGCAAGAAAGACAACAAATTTTAACTTTCTTAGTAATGCAAACAGGATTGTAGCATTCTCTGTCTTTTCCGTAGCTGCTGGCAAACGGGTAGTGCTTGCTGTTGACACCAGTGGTTGTTCTACTGCACTACTTTATTTTAATGATATCTCTTGTAAAAGTAATCACTCTTTTCATACCAAGAATGGCTGTGCGCATTTAAGTAAATACTTTTTAAAAAATATTTTTTGTAATACCACCAGAGAATATCTAAAAAACAAAAAAAATTACTTTGGCAGGAAAGAAATCCGGCAAAAAATTACTTGGTATAAAAAGAATTCAACACACTGGAAAAAAAAATAGATCCACCTTTCTGTGTCAAGTGCATCTTCATCATAATCATCATAGCCTCTATCATTGGCATCTGGTAGTGACAGGTGAATGGATTCAGGCGCAGGTCGACGCAGCAGCGGGGATGACGGAGATCTGAGGAGCAAAGCCAAGATTGTCAACATAAAAAAAAAAGAAATCAACAGAAACAGAAGGTGCTGGCATATTTATTTACTTGTTTTCTAATTTAAATGCAACTAATGGAGAAGAAGACAACAATGTCATCTCCAACCCAGTTTTGATATCTTTTTGGATTTTCATCAGTGAACTAATGTTTGGACGAACTACTTGGCATGGAAATGGCTGGAGTAATGAAATAAGAATTTAAGTTTATTTCATAATTATTTATTATAGGCTTTGAGGAAGCAAATAACCATGATGAAAGAACAAATGAATTGTTGAAGGGGGCCAAAGAAAGAGGATGGGAGACAGGGATATGTGATGAAAGGGAGATGGTGAGGAGGGGATTAGGAGGGGGAATGGGTGACTAACTGAATGAGTGAGAGTGAGACAGAAAGTGAGGGAGTGAGTGAGTCCTATAAATGAGTGGTTTGTGTACACAAGTCAATGAATGAGTGCACATGATGATATAGTCTATGTATACCTATAAGTGAGAGGATCAATATGGAAGACCAGTAATTATTGATCTAAAATGTGAGTGAGTCTATGAAAGAATAAATAAATTAGTGAATAAAGTTACATTTCACTCTCCTCCTCTCCATCACTTGTGACAGGTGAACAACAGGGAGCTTTGGGGGTGACAACCTTTGCTGCAGAATTTGACTCTGTAAATAGTTTTACATTTTATCAAAACTGTGAAAATACCTTACATATATTTTGTGTCTCATGGAATTTCCTTTGGAGGATACATAAAGTTTTCCTATTTTATCTTATAACTATGTTGTAAGAGATGTGTAAAAAAAAAAGAAAACAAAAACATGTTACAAGTTTGCATAAAAATAGAAAATTCCACTAATTTCAAGTAAAAAGAAAACAGACGAAATTCAAATTCTGTATCCCACATATGTTTATGCTCTGTCTTGTCTCATTCTATTTAACCATGATAAGTTGACAAACTACTACTGTGTAATTTTAACAAACAAGCGAAGGATACAATCAGAAAAAAAAAAAAGATTATGGATTCATCCAGCAGTTTTTAAGAAAAGCTAAAAAAAAAAAAAATTTAAATGAACTAGCATTGTCAATTAGTGCTCCTAGTAACACGAAATCTCTATAACAGTGACTTACTAGTAGCATTCTGTGTAATATCTGATTAACAACGGCTTCCTACTAGAAGATATCAGCATAATATCTGCTCTATTACATGGCTTACTAGAAGCAGTCTGTGTAATTTCTTCTGTTGACATGGAATGTCCCGCAGGTGGACCGGCAGTTGCTGTGCCCAATTTTTCTCCATTCCTCACATCCTCACTGTAAATACCTGGTGCATTTGCCACTGTGTATTTGAATACTGATTTGGCACTTACATCTTTCTTTCTGCCAGTGACTGAGGAAATGATATGAAATATTTCAAGCCAGTGATAATTGTCATCTTTATAATATTATTTTATTCAGCCTTGAAATAGCTTGATAATGTTCTTTTGTTCAGCCTTGACTACTGACAAAGTATCATATATGCTGAATGTAAATGTACTTGGGCAGACAGACTTAACCTCTCTTGAAGTGTAAGATGGCATGACCATAAATTTTATTATCAATTACTGCATTCCTCTCTCTCTGTCTTTCTCCCTCAAGACATATTAATGTCTGACAGTTCTTTACCAATTCCCGTTTAACCCTACAACATAAAGGTATGATCCCAGGCATACATCATGTGTAATTATCTACATGAAATTCTTTCCTATAATGAATGGTTTATGAGCTTATATCAATTGAAATTATTTGATGCAAGTGAAGATGATGGGTTTACAATTTGACCTCTGCCTGATGAGCAGATACCAGCTAAGTCAGAGGTGACTCACCTCCAAGAGCAGCTTTTCGCTTGTCCTCCCCTTCATTGGTAATTGGATCTTTAGCAGACTGTGGTCTCAGTTTCAGCCCTGACACTGGCTGAGGGCGACTGTGTGTCTTAGCACTGGATGGTCGAGGTTTGTTTGGATTTCCATGTCGGGCTACTAGCTCAGGAATTGAGCCACTGCTTCCCCTGAAATGGTTATGATACAAGCTACACCCTGGGACTGTATGCATCGACAGGAAACTAACAAGATAAGTTCAAACATATTAAAAAATGACAGGTAAAAAAATGAGCGCTGAAAAATGATGACAATATAAATAAAATACTAATTTACGTCAGAATTTTCAGTGTCATCTTCTTAATGCCATGATGGGAAACTCGACCATGAAGGTTACTTGATTCATGTTTTAAAAAAACAACATTGTTTTACTTTCATATACCCACTCAACACATTCTTATTTTATCCATATCATCTGATATAGTACTGATAGAGATAATTTTGTTTAAAGAAAATAATTCCACTTATAGCCCCATGTGTGTCAAAAAAAACCATTCCACCTGAGCCACATGCACTGTAAAAGACAGAATAAAAGAAGGCTGTTACACTAAACTACTTTCTTTCTAACACTGATTTGAGAAGGATGCTTATGAAAAGATTAATATGGAAGGAAATCCAATATAAAATATATAAAGAGATTCCACATCCAATTCCTCACTACTTCAGTCATGGGATTTTTCAACAAATAAGAATAATTTTAAATGCTCACCATGCAGTTTTTTGATATGACAGTGTAGACAGAGGTGGATTTGGCTCTAAATCTCTAAAGCTCTTTGATTTCCTTTCTCTTCCAGAATCTGTGTGACTGCTCATGGGCTGAGGATTATGAGTTAATCCCACTGACTCTTGCTGCTGTTGTAACAACTTTCTCATGCCCCGTGGAGGTTTGAGACTATTGGAATCCTTGAAACCCATGTTGTACACATTGGCTTGCACTTGGTTGAGCTTTGCCATTGATGCTGCTGCTGGGCGACACCAGTCCTGTGGAAATCAGATAGAAATAAGTTCACCATAATTTATCATTTTTACTATTTTGTTATGAAATACATTTTTTTTCCTGTGTTCATGGAAATAACAAATGAACCATGAGAACATTAATTTATTTCATTCATTTTACATGATTGTCTCATTAATTACATGACCAGCAAAATTTAGGAAAACATAACTTTTTTTCATACCGTTTGAAAATAATATACCCTATTCACCAGCAAGAAGCAGTATTTGAAATAAGGTGAAGACATACATGTACTAAAAAATTCAAATAATAGTCTTTATCTCTGAGACATATAATGGACGATATACATAGTTGTGATCATTCAAGTCAGTTTAACTAAACTCACAAATTGACCTGTAATGTGGAAAACAAACTCATATTCCTTTTGTGTTTGATTTTTCCTTGTTTCTTTGGTTTAATGGGATATCCAAAACATGAATAATTTATACCACCAAACTTGCTTATCTCTTACCTTGTTATTTCCAAATATTTCATTCTGACAGCTTGCTTCTTCACCATGGAGGTCCCCATCTCCATAATCAAATCCCCAGGCAGGCATTGTCAATTTACTTGCTGTCATTGTTAAAGATACTTTGATAACCACATTAGAGCTGATTCTTACTTATGAACATCGTATATCTTGGCATAAAAAATAAGATGGGTGGTTAAACAAACGTGCGTACTTTTTTTTTTATACCAAATGCTTGGCAACAAGAATTGTAACGAAAATACCGCTATTCAAATAATATAGATCTAGAGTGCTGAACACTTTGGCACATTTCAAGATGAATAAACATCAATTCAACTTTCCGACCAATTGAATCCGAAGACAGCACCGAAAACGTGTTATAAAAACTGGTTCCCGCTGTCGTTCATGCTGACATAAATGCCCATGAGCTCAAGCCCAGTCTTGTGACGCCATATTGTTTATAAACAGTAAACCATCAAGTGGCAACCTTAACTTGGATAAGATGTCCTTTCGTAATTTTATTATAAAATTTATTTAACTCCTTTGACTTTTATTTATTTATTTATTTATTTATTTATTTATTGTCTGTTTTTAGTATTGGTGTGTACGCTTTGCCATAACTTGTAACGAATTTTCATTACATGTATTTGATATTTTGAATTACACCACAAAAAACATTCACATAGATCTACAATAGTTTGTTTATGTAGATCTATGCTCTTCAGATCCTTTGTTGCCAGATGTTAACTTGTATTCTTGTTTGTTTTCCTTAAGCCTTTCAATCCTCCGATTACGTTACGTTCTATAATACGTCTTTCAACCTCCGATAGTTCCGTTCCGTTATACTTTCGTCTTTCAACCTCCTTCCTGGTGGTTATCTCGACGGGTTCTCCGATAGTAGGATTATCTCGGCTTTAAGTAGCTGCCTGATTTGGGTGAGAATTTTTGTGGATAGAAATTTGGAATTTGGAAATTTTGCCCGGGCAGCGGCATTCAGCCTATTCTTTCATCGATTTTCAACTGTCAAGGGTTCTTTAACATGCGTAATATATACACGGGTTCTCCGAACTATATTCGCCCTTATCCGAGAAGGCTAGACGTCGGACTTCCCTATCCACAGGAAGCCAGGGGACCGTTGAGTCACTGAAGAAATGCGAGTTTTCGTGTCCTTCCATTCCCCGATGCGGACCCGTGAGTCGATCCCGGCCTGTTTTCTCCATGAGCAGACGCTAAACCACAGAGCCACTGCGTCCCCCCAAACAAACCACAGAGCCTCTGCGCCCCCCACTCATATTCTCAGCTAGCCATGTCCTTCAAGCAGGAGAAGTGGAAACTTTAATGACAGTGTTACGAATGATTGTCCGTGATTTCTATTAGCCACAGTAAACATACATTAACTTCTGTATAAATGGCAAAATCGAAAGAAGCGAGACAGAGAGAAAGATGATGACTGTCTGATAGAATGTCCGAAAATATAGGGCAAGAATGAATTTAAAAAAAATTAGATCTACTAGCCTACATGAACATGTAGTCGTTTTTGTTAAGCGGTGCATCAGCATGATTACGGCAACATTGTGCCAGAAAGAGTAAAATTTCATGGTTAATTTATACTACAAATCTGCAATAAAACCCATAAAAGCCCTTAATATGGACTCGAAAACTGCTGAATATCTATATAAAATTTGGTACACAACATTATTATGTGTGGATCTGTGTTTCTATGTACAAAAACCCGAAAAAAGCTTATTATCTTTGACGTTATTCTAAAAATGCGGTAATAATTGAATAATAAACTCACGAGGGTGCTTGATTCGAATTGTCCGTTCGACAGAATGACGCATTCAACCAAACACGTTTTCTTTGAGTTACATTCAGTTTAATCACTGAAAATACCAACATCGAGGTGCGTACGCTTGCCATACGCTTTGAGTTGCAGGGCAGTGTCGATTTGACCGATAATTTTTTAAAACATCTCCCACGACCGCCGTGGGTTTTCTCCTAGTACATGTATTTAAAAATTCTCCAACGAAGGCCGTGGATCCTCTTCTAGTAACATATAATTATGCATTACTATCAACGAGATGCAACAAACGAGTAACAGTCATTATTTTGTCTGTTTTAATGTGCTGGGGGGGGGGGGGGGTTACTGTTATTCAAATACTTAAGTTAAATAATCTAAATTTTTAATTGATCTCAGTAAAAACGAAGCTCAGAACATTCAATTCGACTGTTTCATCAACGTTTACATATGCCTGCAAAGGTTGGAAAATGACAAGGGGAATAGAAAGGAGGCTGAATGGCTTTGAAAACCAATGTCTATTTAAATGGAATGAGTTTAAAACAACAGAAGAAAAAAGGGAAATTTCAAAGCAGTCCCACATAGCAAAAATAATAAAAGAAGATGGCGCTACATCGGTCATCCGTGTAGAAAGGAAGACAGCAGAATATCTCAACAAGCGCTGAGCTGGCAAATCGAAGGCAGAAAAAAAAAAAGGGGGTAGAACGAAAGGGACACTTAAAAGAGATGAGACTATTGAGAGAGGCAGGCATAGAGATCATGAGAAAACTGGTTGAGACAGCACAAAGAAGGCAGAGTGAAAGAAGATTGTGACGGTCCGGGCAGGGTTTCAGTTAGAGATCTAGATCTCACTCCAGTAGAACCCTTGATCCCATTTCCACTTTCCCTCATTGCCTAGTTTAATTAGAATTTCATGTGCTGTATAAATCAACATATTCTTATAGTCTGAGCTTCATTGCTCGTTACACGGAATAAAAATGAGATGGAATGGAACTGGCCACACAATATCAACGTACAATTACAATGTGTGCCTGAGCCATGTCAATCATGTCGAGACATCACAAATCTGAATTAAACCAGATGTCCGAATCCGAATGTATAGGGTTTGTTGAACTGAATGGAGTACATTGTACATGACATAGGCTTACTACAGATCTAATCTTTTCAGCATACTGTTGCAATCATTGCTGCAGCCACACAGAAACAACGGGCTCCGTCAAGTGTATCACAGTACGAGTACGTATGTTGTAAGCTTAGTTTTTTCTTGTTACATTATACATGTACATTGTGTAATGTTAATGCTAAAAAATACAAAATACATTTTTTTTTAAATACTGTCAATCAAAACAGTAACAAAACTGCTTCTTTCTAACCATGTGAAAGGCTAAGCATCGCCAATATCCGTGTGTTTGATAATCCACGCCGTCTTATGACATTTTGTGTGTGTTGTTAGTCTAAACAAAAAAAAAAAAAAAACCTGTAGGCCCCTACCTGTCCACCTTTGGTTTCCAACTTTTACTTCTGAGGCATCATTGCACAATTGCAATGTTAGAGCAAGCCGACACCCTGTCTTAGTGTCTAGGGTTGTTTTGTTTTTGTTTTTTCTTATCTCGATCGACAGCGAAACGGGACGCATTTTAAATTATTGGATAGATAGCATATTTTTAATCATGCCCACGTGTCTGAATGCGTTTGTTTGGCTGCTCATGATCAGTGAAGTTACACTTAACACCAAAACTAGATCTGGCTTTTCTTCATTTCTTCACGTGTACAGTGTTGCCTGAAAATAAATAGGTCCGCATTTAATGTTTTCTTTTTGGTTCCAATTTTGCATGTGTATGCGTGTATTTTCCGTATTCTTCTTTCCTTCCTCACCAAATGCCTCCATCTCAGTACAACAACATCCCCATCCTCTTCCCATTGACTGCAATGCAATCTCTAAAATTACATTGTATATGTCGTAAATGTGTACGTTTTTGAATGACCAGTTATGTTTCTCTCAGTTGCAATTGAAAGTGAGAAGAACCATACTTAAGCAAAATTAACTCTTCAAATATTTAATGCCTGCCTCATGTATGCAGCTGTACTTGTAGAAGCTCAATTCAATTTTAAACCTGGCAATCTGCAGCCTTCTTTAACACTTAGTATACATCTGTGTACATGACTATATGAATTTTAAGAAGGATGGATTCTTATAAGAATTTTGCTCTTAGAAAGTGGGCAGTTGTGGAGTTTCATGCGAGCTACTACGTTTTCATGGCGATGGGGTAACTTTCATGTGCATGTACTGATACATATACATACTTCAAATTCTGTAAAATTTATGATCACGTATTACTTGATACATATATTTCTAAAACCGACCGAGTACAAGCTATTTCAAAGGGATGCATTTCTACATGATTTCTCACGTGACATTACTTCTTGTGATGTCCTAGACGACATTACTACTGTCATGCATGAACTTCCAAGTTGTTGAGGTTTTTGCAACTTTCAAGGGGTTAGCACTTGGAATATCCAGGGTGTCTTCACATAGAGCAATAAGATGCTCACCAAACACACAAACATTTTCTTGTGGTACATACAGTGCCATATATAAAGAGAGAGAAAGCAGCACAATAGACAAGAGAAGAATTCAATTACCATAAAGCTCAGTTTACTTCTGACACTCACAACAAAAAAGCCACACACAAAAAAAAAAAATCACAAGTGAGAACCAGACCAATCTTGAAACTTTCACTGAATTTTATTTAATCAGCCCCTGGAATTGCCACAGAATAATGACAAACCCATCCAGCTTAAGGGACACTAGTGAAACTGTTCATCCGTCACAATTATCACAGTTATGCTGCTTAACTGTGTATACACAAATATAAAATAAAAGTGAAAGAAGAAAAAAAAAAGCCAACCAAAAAATCTGGGACATATTTGAGACTTGCTAATATTTGATGTTCTTCAATTTAAACAGTTAAGATATCCTCTCTGTTACTCTCACTGCTACCAACGATTCAGCGTCTTATGATCTTTAAAGAAATACCAGTATGCCATGGGAGTTGATAAAACCACACCCATATCATCAATTTAAAAAACTGCACAGGACTCAAAAGAAAATATTTTGTGTGGAAATTATGGCTACGCTCTTGGGAGCCACAGAGGGATTTCTGAATGAAATAGATAAGACTGGAATTTGAAGATGTTGGGGCTGTTGGTCTCCCTGCCAGTGACCTGTTCCTGGGATGTTCTAGGGAACAGTCAGGCAACTGGAACCGGCTTTTTACTCGCTCAGTGACTCCTTGTCATACATGTACTCTCCCAGACCAGGTCCAACGCGAGTCAGATTAGTGATGTGATCACCGATTTCCTTGATGGATTTCACTTGTTCTTCCAGGAACTCGGATTCCAGGAAATCAGCCATCTGAAGGATGACAAAGTCAACAATTAATTAGAGAACAGCTTAGACTCTATAGTGGCCACTACTCTGACTTAAGCAAGAAATATATATAAAATGTCGGTCTTCTATTTCCTTGCAAGCTTCAATGCCTTGGGAGTATAGTCAATCAGGAACTTTGCATTTTCTAGCAATGGACAAAGTCATTTAAACGATCTCACACAGCTACAGAAGTTATCAAATGTCCACAGCATTTTGCATAGGAAAAAATCCTTAATCTTCTCAATTTTCTCTGTTTTTTTAAGAGTGCACTACAGACAAAGTAGGGTGCTTCAAGACATTTTCAATTCTAATGGCTCTTCATGTGCTAAGTTTTTTTGCAAGCAGTTTTCACGCAACCATTATACTGTCTGTGATATTCATTACTAACATTTATCTTACAACACTGTTTCACCGAGTTTGATTCACAAATTGGAATACTCTATAAGGCTATTCAAAGTGATTTTTCCCACACAGACGCTTTGGAAGACATTTCAGTCTGTGTAACTGCTCCTGCTGATAGAGTAAGTTGTAATGACCATGACAACTTCAGTTATACCAGAAAGATAACAAGAGCTAATATACCTGGGCATCTTCATGACTGCTGCACAGCTTATGCAGGTCCAACAGAGCTTGGTTTACACTCTTTTCCAGCTGGAGAGCAACTTGCATGGCCTCCAGGCCAGAGCCCCATTCATCACGTTCTGGTTTCTAGTGAGGATAATAAAGAAAGCAAAACAGAGATGAAATTTGCTTATTGTATATCCTTCCTCACATGCTCCAACCCTGGATTTACATAAAATTGATAGGATGGAGCAATTAAGGTAAACTGTTCTACGCTATGGAGCAAACTATTTACTATTGTGATCACACTGTGTGCTCAACTGAGAAGTGAGTACAAGCAATGAGTTTACACAATTATAGATATTGATATATATAGATGTAGATATATATAGATATAATATATGCCTAGGAGTGCCCGTAATTTATCAAGATTTGATGTGTTCATATAGTAAGCTATAGCATAGAACTCAAACATAAATGTGCCTGAATGACAATAACAGATCATTTCTCAATGTAGCAATGCCAATGCAAAAATTTGCCTTCATCAAAGGATTAATCTCTTGATGTTAAGTTGTAGACATTAAGTTAAATATCATAATGGTTTTTGAATTTTGAAAA
>JBCEWB010127072.1:0-11344 GCA_039654565.1 Peronia peronii | reverse complement strand
ACATACATACATACATACATACATACATACATACATACATACATACATACATACATACATACGTAGGTAGGTAGGTACGTAGGGACGTACTTACCTATGTACGTACGTGCGACGCACATGTATAACACTATTTCCTTTCTCGACATTGATATTCTTGATCAAATTGCATGTCTCCTGGATGACTAGACCTCCTAGAACGTTCTGTTACATTAAAACCCATTTTCTACTTTTGCACCCCAGGAGGGTGCAGTTATTAATTGAAGTGGTAAAAGATGGCCTTCATAATGTCTTCATTTGTCCAAGGTCCATGCCATGAAATATGCCCACATTTGACGACTTACCTCTATATGTTTTAAGACTATCTCCTTTGTAACACATTCGTTATGATCAGTGGATATTGATGCCCAACATAGACATTCTAGTAGCCTATCCGGCGCGTAAGGCAGTACGTCCTGTCTAGTTGGACTAGGGCGTCGGCGCTCACAAGCAGCAACCCAACTGCACTGTGGAAGTAACCGCGTATAGCCAAGAAACACTAAAAACATGAGGTGGGGAGGAAATTTATGACTAAACTTTTCATTGTGACTGACAGACTTAAAACATTTAGAGCCTTTACAACTTAGATGTCCTTTGAAGAATATATAAACATAGTGTGTTTGATTAAATTACGGGAAAATAAATAAATAAATAAATGGTAGAACTAACACGTTGATACAAAAAGGAAACTAAAGGAAGACCTTCTGAAATTTACTACACATTTGGCCTAGTAACAATCAGTGAGTCAGTCAATAGCGGATGATTTTAAACAAAACAAAAAATAAAGAAAGAGAAGAAAGTCAACTTATTTGAGTTGTAAATGTATGAGTTTGTTTGTTTGTGCTGGGCTTAAACGACACATCAACACGATCACGGCTATATTGTGCCAAACACAGTAAGATACGTTTACACGTCAAGAAGAAGAGAGGAAAGAGAGTGGGACAGGAGACAGGAGCAAGGAGAGAGAGAAGAGATGTCACTCTTGGAACGTCGAGGATGGCATTCCATGAGAGACATCTCACCAATGGCGGACTTTCACCTACTTATATCCCCCGGGCTCCCGCAGGTGAAAATTATGAGTAGAAAACAAATGTGTTGTTCCTGTTAATAACGTGTATAAAGGAAGAGAACAAGATGGAGTTAGACATACTTCAACATTAACATATACGATCCCATTTACTTTTGGCGTTAGATGTGGCAGATGTAAATGCATGAGTACACACTTATATTATAACCTTGGACACTATGAAAATGCAAGGAGATGGCGAAGGACTTTGGATCGTCATAATAGCACATATTGCTGTTTGATATTTTAGTTTATTTGCTTTCATTTCATGTTCAGTTTATAGTAGAGTCTCAAGGTCAAATTTCCGTTGTAACATATCAATCTGAAGAATATGCATCTGCTTTAGGTCTTCAAGCAGACTTTTTTCTAGGCATGTGCATGACTGACAATGTTCGTGACCGACGATTAACGCTTAATCGACTCCCATGACCGTCGTTGATCGATTATTCTATCGGTTAACTATTTCCTTCTTTGACATATGTGACGTCACATCGGTTATGGTTATCGGTCATGGTCTTGACCTTAGCCTATTGTGACCAAAAACAAAAAAATGTCGCCACCCACAATCATTAGTTTCACTCATTTGATCTTTGAGAGTCAGGCGCAACTAATCTGATCGTGGGCAAGGTACAGAAAATTTCCCTGACACAGGACACTCCTAGCTGAAGACACTGAAGGGGTTAATGGCCAGTTTGACCCAGGCCCAGAGGTCAGCCCTCAGGCTATGAGCCGTTCACATTACCTGTGCTGGTTAGAGAGTGAGCGCTTGAAGTCAAATTACATACGAATGTGATCATTTCTTCAAACAGTCAAAACATAAGCATAATATTTTAAAGGGTTTGAAAAGCCGATTATAACATCATACAGATTAATTACATATAGATTTAATTGATCATTTTGCACAGATGCATGCGTAATTTAGAAGTAACGTAATGAAACGATTATGAGTTTATAAATATATATATATGCAATTTTTTACCATGAAATTAATTTTTTTTAAAAGAACAGTTCCTGACATGTTCAAGTTTTTAACTCAACTATATTGTTTTTGATTTGAGAAATTTCTACATCTGTATGTTCGTTGGTGTAGTTTACATGTGATGCCCAGAAGTGCCCTAAATCCGGTGTCACTACCATGTTCTCTCCAAACGATTTTTCTGTACTTGATAACATAAAGAAGATTAATTATCAGTCAGTAAGTTATTGCATAAAATAAATTATAAGCTCTTAATGTTTAACAAACCAAAGTTTTAACCTTAAAAAACATTCATAAGAATTGTGAGCTTTCAGAAAAGTCGCTTCTAACTGAATAAATATTTATTAAATGACAAAAAAAAACAAAAAAACAAAACAATTCCCCACACTGAGATGTAACTGAATTGTGAACAATATTAGATATGGAAGGAACATTTCCATAGTTAAAAAAAAAAAAGATTTACACGAATTTTTAAATTATTAATATTCTTTTCTTTTTTTTTTTTTTTTAACCACAAAAGAGTTCGAAATACATGCGCATTTTTAACAAAGACCACAAGAAAACGAGCAGAGACAGCGGAATACAGAGAACAAGGAATTATAGGCCAAATGTTAAACTTTTATTTGATTTCAAACTTGCAAATTAATGTTCCTGTGAGAGAGTGACTGTTAACAGGACATCAAAGTGGATCAAAATCAAAGAAATTCCAAGTTCTCCACGCTAAAGGAATTCCCGATGCCTCGAGGGCCCAATCACCTGTCGGCCGCGTAACTGATTGTCGGGCCGGGTCAGAAACTAAGGTCTCCGCTCTGTAGAGGTTTGGAGCTGCCGTGATTTATAAATCAAATAAGTTAACTTTCTCCTATTCCTTCTTTACCTGTTTTGTACATCCATGTTTTTATTTCTTACTTCCTTGCCTGTTTTCTTTCGACTGACTCGCTGATTACCATCAGGCCTGATGTGTGGCAAATTTCATAAGGCCTTCCTTTAGTTTCCTTTTCGTATCAACTGTTATTGTTATCATTTATTTCTTTAAACATTTTCCCGTAATTTACATACACACTTTACATTTTATTATTCGGAGAGCATCTAGGTTGACTAGGCTCTAAATGGTTCAAGTCTGTCACTCATAGCGAAGAGTTTTTACCTCTAAATTTCTTACCCTCCCCGTGATTTTAGTGTGTGTGTGTGTGTTTTATTTTCTTTTTACACGCTTCCTTCCAAAGCCCTATCGGCTCTCATAGTTCAGTTGCTCGGGGATCGCTCAATTCAGGTCATGGCCGCCAGTAGCGAGAAAGAGGCCGCGCGGGGTCCAGTTATACTGTTATGTCTATGATGCCCATGTACAGATATGGTTTCCCTGGACATGTTGCACAGACAGTAGTTGTTCGTTTCCTTTTTTTGGTCCACTGCAGACTCGGCGGTTGCGGCCGTCGTTTTTCATGGATTCTAGACCATGGCTCTGAGGACCAAGGCGTTGCAGGGCAGGGACTTCCACTGGGGGCTTGTCTAGGTGGCAGGGCCCCCCTTTCTAATGACACCCTGTCAATGAGCCGTTTGATGAGCAGAGTTTTGAACTCTTGCAGCTTCAGCTTTTTGTAATCAGGGCGGCCAGAGCGTACTTTATAATATATGATACTTGCTTTGATGACGGTCAGCTCGAAGAGGAAATGAACAATTTTCTTCCACCACTTATATGATTTTCTTTTGTGCATGCCATAATACTGCACCATCTGGTCGGCCCTGTCACACCCATTCATCATCTGATTGTAAATGTCAGTACATTTTGGTTTGTCGACAGGGACAGTTGTTGTCTCAGCACTGCCTTCCGTTGTCACAACCGCATCATTCTTCTTGGCCTTCTTACCACGAAAGGCCACACGGAGCGACGAGCTGTCTGTGCTCATGAACCACCGCATGGCAAGGGAGTCAAGTGGGAGACTCTTGAGTGGGGCCGGGAAAAACGTTCTTCCCATATCGACTGTTCCCGTATAATGAAATCCAAGTCTCTGCAGGTATCTCTGCATAAGTGGCACGGAAGTATAAAAGCGATCTCCAGAAATGTGGTGTCCTTTATCCAGAGGCCTCAGTAGTTTTTCAAAAATTTTGGGTCCATGTCAGGGTGGAAGGCAGTTTCACTGCCATAATAATTATGTGAACAAGTTGACAATGTATCCAGTGTGGCTATCACATAAACCAACAGTCTTTATGTGATATTTGGACCGTTTAGTGGCATTATATTGTCTGAATTTCCACCTGCCACGGAATCCAATCACCATTTCATCACTGGAAACCTCCCTGCTTGGGTAAAATGCCGCTTGAAATGATTTCATGAGTTTCTCCAGGAGAGGTTCTATCTTGTCCTGCTGCTCCGTCTCAGCACCACCGGCATGGAGAAACGTGTGAAATATCGCTTCAAATCTTTTCCGTGGCACGGTCTGACCATACTAGGGTGTGTACAGGTGCGGTTCGTGGCTCCAATAGCTTCTCATGTTGAAACGAGGATTCAGACTCACGGACAAAAGAACTGTGAAAAAACGCAGGAACTCATCTATGGTGACTGGCTGGAATTTTGCAAACACAAGTAGCGCCTCGGTGGATTGTTCTTGGTACAAAGAAACTGTGCATACAAATTGATGGACTGAAGTAAATCATTGAGCAGATTGTCCGTCAGTAACGCAAACAGACAGTCAAGGGCCGAATCCAAATCATGTAGATCAGGGTTCACTCCAGTTGAACTGTGCTTTGGAAACCGAAATGCATTATTTGTCTGACCCTCTTCAACATGCTGTCACTGTACCTGATCAGCTGCCTAAAGCTCCGGTCCCTCCTCTACTTGTTCTAGATCTAGATCTACTTCTCCACGTTCTGCATCAGCATTCACAAGTCCAGATTTAGAGATATTTCTGTTATGTTGAATGCGAGCTGGTATCTTCTTCCCACCTGAGCTGGGCAAAGGCCTATTTGACCGACCTCGAATATCATCAGACTCACTGTCGCTCGATTCACTTTCATCTCTACCAGATCCAGAGACTGAGTACAGGGAATCATTGTCCGAACAAATCCCATAATCTTCATCATTGTCCGTATTTTCTAGCATCAAATGTACATGAGTTGCACACATTCTCTTGGGAGGGCGTTCCCGTGATGGCCCCGGCTCCATGTTTACTTGCAAAAATCTTCGATCAGTTCAATAAAGTTTGAAGCACTGCACCAATACAATCGTGAACACTTTGAAAACGCAGGAAAAGGAAGGCGAATGATTACTCTGTCTCCTTCACAAGAGAGTTCCACTCGTCGGTGCTTCGTAGTATCGTTTTGTTATAAGAAAAAGACCCGAGCCGGGAATCCCGGCTTGAGGGAGTCAGTGTTAAGGAGAAGAGCCACGATGATCTGAGAATTCGTGAGACAGACAAAATCACAATCTTAAAGGTGTTAGAAGAAGATACATCGGAAGAAAGATGTTCACATTTCACAACTTACCGCTAAGCGTTTTAAGACTATCTCCTTTTTAACGCTGATACAATCGATCTGAAGATTTCGATCCTTAATTGGACCAGCCGCGATAACCTGATATCTGTGTCATCTAATTTCCTGTCACAATTGATAATGACACTTTAAAACCGCTTTTAAAATCGGGCTCTCTTCATTTTTATTACTTTCTTTTGAAATTTTCCATCTTTTTATTGGCAGAGAGCTTTTTTCAGAAATCCCATTTGCTCACTGATTTATCAGTGGTTACTGGTCCATGTGCAAATTTAGCTCTGCTAGTCCTTCACTACAGAAACATAGATAAGATAAGAAACGATAAAATAAGAGTAGATAAACTTTATTTGTCCTCAAGAAAAAATTCAGTTCACATTTTTTAATGAGACATAAAAATACATTCACACGTACATGAGGGCGAAATATCTCTAATAGCACCAGAGCAACTCAGACTTAAGAAACATTGTCTCAGCTTGATAAGCGCGTCGTTGATGGCAGAAATGGATTTCTAGACCGCTACGGTTAGTTTATACATTCCAAGAAAAGCTTACGGAATATTTCTCTCCCCGCCCCCCCTCGCCTTCCCCCCGCTACAAAATAAAAAAAAATGAATAAATAAACTGGGTGCAGACAGTCTTTCTCAGATATCTTAACCTTTGATATACCAGCCTCATGGTATAGAGAGTCGATTTACCTATGGGTTAATCGTCCCATTCATTGGCTGGGACCGTGAGCTGTGGTCATGGTAAATGACTGGACCCAACGGAAACTGTGGTCAGTTTCATCAAGTTTTGTCAATCAAGCTTAAAAAATCTTTTAGTTTAACTTTGTAAATTATCCTTTTCCAGTCAAGGTTGTACAACTTTGTAATTGTTATAAATTATTCTTTTGTCAATCAGTTTTGAGAAAACAACTGGTTCAATGGAAGGCGAGCAATTTATTATTCTAACAAAAGAGAATGAATTATCTCTCGTTCTCATCGAATATCTAATGGAACCACCAGAGTTGGCCATTTTTTATTAGATTTTTTTTCCAAGCTTAATCCTCAGACCATCTGGTCAACATTGAAAATGTGATGAACTTAGTCATGTATGAACATGTTTGGTTTGGATTTCTTTTTGATAATCTGTTCATTTGCGTTAGATTGTTATTATTCTTATAATTTCCATGGTGTTCTGACAAGTATGTAAAAGAAGTCTCAGCCACCTGCTTGCGCTTGGGATGCCCTGTTCTCTGTTACTAGAATATCTCCATCATTCTGTCCTTCTGTGTCCTCTTTGCCAGCGCATTTCTCACTTATCTTTTCTCCGTGCTTCAGTAACACTGCAGCGTCTTTTGTAACTCGTCTTTCCTCTTGCAATTTTATTATGTACCCATGAACCTCTCTCTCTCTCTCTCTCACTCACTCTCTCTCTCTGTTTTTGTTTTGTTTACTCCTGTCCTTTTGTTTTAATGCTCACACTTTCTCTGCAATGTTCTTTCTTCTTTATAACGGTGTGTCGATTAACTATTTTCGGATATGTTACATTGGTACTGATAATGAATGACTGATCACGTAGATGTTTAAGAAATGACGATGCCTTCCGACCCAACAAAATCAAGCACTAAATCGCTGTTTTCTTAATTCTTACTTCTTTTCGCTGGTCGACCACACAGCAGCGTTTTCTTTCGGTTTTCGTCACAGAGATCTACAATCAGAACAAAGAGGAAAATGAAATGTTGAATGTTCGTGCGGTTGTGACATCTGGTCTTTAAGAGAGGTGGCATGGAAACATCTTATGATAGAATGAGGTCATGTGTTCCACGAAATAATCTCATTCTCTGACAGATCTGTGACATTGCACCTCTATAAAGGTCAGATCACTATTATTAGCTTATTCTACGACAGACCTCCCAACGAATGTTTTCTGGGCAAAAATGATAACTGGCATATTGAGAGTCTTTTGTTTCACACCTGATATCAGCTCCGTGTAAAATAGTCTGAACAATAGCTGCGCTTATACAATATTTACTCTACAAGGAGTGTCATGAAACAGAAAAGAAAAAAGGACACAGAAAAGAACAAAAGAAATCCGGCTTCAGCATTTTAGCACCACAGCCAAAGTTATTCAAGATAAAGACAATCAAAAAGATATTAATCTCAATATGATTTCTTGAACCCAATGTGAATATGAACTACACTTGCCGAAATCTCCATTCTCAGAGCAGTGACATTTGTAAGCCAAACAACACATAGAGAAATCACATACTCACATCACACATACTGTGTATCAGACAAGATATTCTTTTATTGAATATCCAAACTAGGATGAGCAGTTCGTACCAACAAATAGGTCTCTTAAGATCACTTAAGATATGGCTCGTCTTCTTTCTATAGTGGCCGTTGGCATATACGATGTAGATGCCCATCTTCCATTATGTGACAGACAGCTGAAAACATCAATGTCAAGATGTCTTTCCTTGATCACGATCATTACGCTTATGCTACCTTCTACCGGTCACCGACCTATGCTGATGTCCAAATAGATTATTTCAGTCTCTGGCAAGCATCACCCTGGAGAGATCGCGTGCCTGTCTTGACTGCGACAGAAATCGGGAAATTTGTGATTGATTGCAGTTGTCAGTTTGACAGGTCTATTATTCCCTAAGCTGGACGTCCTTCTTCCAAGAAATACCCATTTGATAGATACTTTTCTTATTTCAATAGTCCCCCTGTCTATGGGAACAATGCTGTGGACAATTCGAAAGGTTCAATATAGTGATCATTCATTTTGATAATGGCCCATTTGCTAAAAGTTCTTATTGGATGTTTCTTTTACCAAAGAAACCAATGCTTTGTCAGTCTATTTCAATGTCATGTCAAAATCATTTCAAATATTCAAAACAATCTACTCGCTGGGTAAATCTTTCATTTTCCGTAGTTACAGCACTTTTAATACATTTTTCTTCATACCCACGCACACAAATCTTTGAGAAATAGATTCTGGCTCCCTACGTCTACCTTTGTCTCCTCTTTCGCTGCCAGGCGCTTCAAGTCAAGTCCTAGTTATTAAAGGTGGCATTGCTGAGTTTGATTTCATTGTACTGCAGTTGATCATTGTCCACCACTATTATCTTGCCGATTTCATTTCGGATCTTCCATTTATGTCCACCGTGTTCTAACTGCTGGACGGAATAGTTACATTTCTGAAATCAGTGGCAGCAATGTACAAGCAATGAATATCGGTGCAGTGAGGGAATTAACTCATTTTCGAGCATTAATTTAGATACTTCTCGTAGCAGATATTTTTATTATGTCTTTCTTGCTGATGTCTCATGCACCACATGTTTTGGTCAAACACGAATATCTCTTCCATCAAAGTTGGGAGGAGCTGTAACCCCTCGCCGGTTCCAGTGTATAGTATTGCATTAAATCGTTATCTTACTATACTAATGTTTCAAGAGTGAAATCTTTTCCTGAGACCGTACACTTTGGCCACTCCTTAGTATTTGTTTGAACAGGGCAGATCAAGGCCATTCTGTGAGTTACACTTCTGTTTGTTTCTTCATTTTATTGTGATTATCATTATAGCTGTTGGTTTTGTTGTTCATTATGTGCTTTCCATCTGGTGTTTGTTTATCACAATATTCATAAATTCCCCAAAAAGAGGCTGTTTTGTATTCCTATTCAATACTATTATCTCTCTCTTTCTCTCTCTCTCTGAGTAGTATCTCTGAGTTCACACTAAGAAAATGTGATTTTCTATTTTAAGTAGAAAAGAAACCGGGTGACTCAATAACATGTATATAGGATTTGCCCGAGTTTCCACTGTCATTTCTTCAATGTTCCGTTTTATTTAATGAAATCCTGGTCAAATATTTTCTACTGTTAACCTCTCACGCACAGCCAACACACAAAAAATGGTTTTCGCAGTGAATAAAACTGCAGTGCTGATATGCCATAGAACAGAGGTTAATGTCTTTTGCCACAGCTCAAGCGCTAGCGTGAAATGCTCACAGTTGCAGCGATGAAGCTTAATTCGTTTCAGGTCAATCACTGTAATCCTAACACGCGAAGCATTCTTTAAAAACGATAAGGACTTTAGGAACTTTAAATGCAGCTTTGCGTGAGCTTTTCAAAACCTCGCCATTAAATCGAAGTCTGCTTCATCATCCGTGCATAACGTAGGAAAAATGATGATGTCAAGGGATTATTTCTCTTCAATATCGGAATTTCCACGGAGGATGCAGCATTTCCGCTTTCTTTATAGAGTGAAGTTTAAGACTCCCGTGTGTGTGAAAGGACCATGTTTTGTTCCTTGCAGTCGATAACTCACAAAATTATATTTTAATCAGAAAATTAAAAGATCGTGCAATGAATGAAAATACCTAAGGTTTGCATGACACAATAATCACATTTTGGTTTGTAAACCTGCCTCCGGTTTTTCATTTACAAGGCCTATAAAGTCATCCCCTATTCAGGTCACATTATTACATACATCCACACACCCACACATTCACCACACACGGATACGCGCGCACACACACACACACACATACATTAATACTAAAGACATAGTTGAGTGCCCGAGAGTTGTGCATGAATCAAAGCTCATATTGTGGTAACTACTATATAATTATTTGATCATGTATGTCTATTGATAGTTTATTGATACTGCCTGATCTCCGCCCACCAGTGACACCGATGACGTAGAAAACCGATATCATCAGTTACATTCTGACGAAATGTGCCCCAATTTTCTCCATCCCCAAAGGTAGTGGGTTATAGACTGAGTTAAGACACAGCTTTTCTTTGTCCATTTCTAGATGTTGTCCATCCATCATTCCATCTGTCTACCTCTTTGTCCCTTCCCATCCACAAATATTGTTCCTTATGATACAGTTTTTACATAATCACTGGATCTCGTTATATGGACATGATATCTCAATTTTCTGTTCTTTACCTACATAAGGAGATCTTCTTGAGCTAATAGATTGTATGGTGAATCCCCAGACCTGTTCCTTTCAAATAACTTCTGTCCCAAGTATGAAATGCCCAAGTTTGGTTTGTCCACTCGGTAGATCTTTTTTGCAGTTTGACTGTCAATGTCCATGTTTTGTAGGCATATAGAAAACTGGAAAAAAAAACATTGCAGCCAAAAAAAAAATATTAAGGGGCCCAACTCTGTTTGGTTCAAGCCAAACCAGCTTGAAAGTGTGGCTCGCCCAACATTATTGGCAATTTTAACTGATTAATTCTCCTGTATGTTTGAAGTAATTTCTTAGTATCCATTCACAGTCTGTGTTTGAAATCCAATAAAAGTATAGAAAATCATGATCTCCATCTTCTTCGTCATCATTATTTTCATCTTCCTTGGTATTTCTGTTCAACTGCTACGCCTCGGTAATTAACCCATGAGGTGTACAAGGCCCAGGAGACCTGTTAATTGACTTCCTACATCGCAGCAGATGGGCGAAGAAAAGAATGGATCATTTCCGCAGTGGTGAATTAGCTCGCTCAGCTGCCCTGCTCGTGTTGACCCTCGTCAACGTCGCTGTTCATTCGCGCAGACAGTGGAAACCGTTCGAATGTCACTCCGTCAAAGATCTTTCACTGCTGTGTGACATGCGAGTCATAGCGCACTAGGGATTGAAATCTATTATTTAACCTACTCTCAGTTGTCAGTCCAATATATATACACAGACAGACAGACAGACAGACAGACAGACAGATAGATAGGTAGATAGATAGATAGATAGATAGATAGATAGATAGATAGATAGATAGATAGATAGATAGA